>JAVDOI010000007.1:7384454-7431954 GCA_032191485.1 Leptoclinus maculatus
AGCTTGTCAAAAAAACAAGCCTCTATGAAGTATTGGTCGGAACACTGCTAACACACGTGTCCTTTCTGGGGGGGGGGTATCACCACAGGTGATGACACGTGCTGAACTCTCAACACATTGATCAGTCTGAAGTGTTAAAAGCTGTTTACACACCCTTCACTCAGCCAGCACCCAATACTACTGCTGCCAGTATCTTTACTGGTACTTCTGCTGACAATAGAATGTGGGCTGAACATTTGATGTATTTATACGTTAAATTAAGCTTTATTGGCGTGTTGTGTTGCCAAAGCATCAAAGAAAATAGTGAGCACAGAAAAAGAGCACAGTAGTAATTTTAACATAAAGTGGTGCTTTAAGAATAATAACTATCATCATTCATACACGAAGGCTTTGCCAACCTATTCATTTGAGAAGGAGTCGTCTAGTTTGACCATTTTATGGAAGCAGTGTTGATATTTCTTGTGTTACTACTGTTATACTGCACATTAAAGCAGAAGATTCAGTAAATAACTGAAAGAAGTACATGTATTATTATTATTATTATTAATAATGCACTACGTACCCAGAGTAATTGTCTTTTCTAATTCAGAGAAACATTAATGTCAAATTAAATCAAAAAAGTAGAAAAACAAAAAGTATGTATTATTTATTTGAATAATACATATCACAGTGATTTATTATCACCTTGACCTGTTTCTTTATAGTCTGAACCTGAATACTGTTCCTTAATGGAAACGTTCACATTTAATGGAGTATTTCGTTGTCATTGCAACTCTCTCTCTCCTGAGTCACGTGTTGTTCCTGTTGTTCTCATCAATGTAATGTTTAGATAATGGGACTGAGGAAAAAGGATTTTTAAAGAAAACCAACAGATTTCTGAACAGTTTGACTGTGCAGAGTACCGAGCAGGATGTTGGTCTGCACTGTGACGGTATGAGCATAGGGACAGATGACAGCACATCCCCCCCCCCCCTCCTGTCTTCCATCCCTCCCTCCCTCCATCCATCTCTACATCCCTTCCTCCCTTCCTCCCTCCCTCCCTCCCTCCCTCGCCACCTGGAGCCAGCGAGCCGTGACACCAGAGGGAGGGAGGGAGCGATGATGAAGGGACCAGGGACTGGAAAGAGGGGGAGAGAGAGAGAGGACCACAGAGGGCTAGATGAGGGAGAGAAGAAGGAAGGGAAGGATGAAAGATGAGATGGGGCATATGTAGGCAGATGTAAATAAAAGAAGGAATCTGTGTCTGTCATGTTGATAATAGCTTTACTTTAATGGTATTAAAGTTATACATCAGATAAAAGAATAAAGTAGTACATCTAGAGATTCAGGCAGAAAGTGACTATAAAACAGGTTTTAAATAAAAGATTATCTTCAAACATTTCCCCTTAATTCATATGGGGAGTTTGAAAACACGTTTCTTTTTCCAGCCTCACGTTTACATATTTACACTCCATCTCAACTGGTCCTCTCCAGTGTGACCGCAGTCTTCTGCCCACAAACCTGGTGGTGTTTCAGTGACCGGTGTTTCATTTACTCACCACGTATAGTTTTCACAGTTTCACTCCTTCTCCGTCATCCTGTTTGTTTCTCTAACCTCCTCTGACACCGTTGTAAGAGAGCGCTGGCTGTCTTTTAGTCCCCGTAACCTGCCATTGTCTGCTCTATCGACTGTGCATGAACACGCACACAGGATTGTTAGTGTATTTCCGTTTGTGTGTTTTGAAGGCTCGGAGCATGGTGGTCCCCCGGAGAGCTCATTTTGTCGTCTTCTCGCTTGATTTACTTTCCTCTTCTTCTGCTGTTTATTACCAGTCATTACAAGCTGTTTGGAAACCTAATAGGACACACTGACAAATAGACGGGGAGAGACCCAACCAGGATACCAGGCATCAGAGCACAAAGTAACTGTGTGTGTGTGTGTGTCAGAGAGGGAGAGAGTGCGTGTTTGCCTGAGAGAATATTTGTACATGCAACATCAGCTATCTTAACTCCTGTAGAGAAGTCGTCTGCTTTGTGTGAGTGATGTCTTTATTAGCCCTCTCCGTGTATGTATGTGTGTATTTGAGAGGATGGAGGGCTGGGTACCATACTGTACCTGAAACCCTCCTTTGCAATCCCCTCCCCTCTCTCTCTCTCTCTTCCTCTTTCTGTCTCAACCCGTCCAGGTGTGGCTGCACCAGCTGCTAAAGAGAACAGGACAATTACACACACACACACACACTAACATACATACAGGCTTTCCTCTCTATCTCTGCTGGCTAATTGTCACAAGACAAACAAGGCGCTTTGCCTTTATGCGCTTCATAAACAGGGGCCAAGCAACAATTAACTCCCTGCTTAATTCACTAACTATTCTGAATTCATTTTCTCTTGTGACAGGCACATCTGTCACAGCTGGTAGTGAGTGTGTGTGTGTGTGTGTGGGCCTGTATAGTAATGTAATCAGGCTGTGGCTTTAAACAGGATACGTTACAACTGTATGTGTGTATGATAAAGTGCCGCAGGTGCCTCGGTGGCATGTTTGTGTGTGTGACCAAAAGAGACAATGTTTCACGGTATGTGAACAAAGACAATGTCGTGCATATGTTTGATTTCTGTGTGTGTGTGTGTGTGTGTGTGTGTGTGTGTGTCCTTAGTTCCGTGTTTTGGGAGGCGGCAGCACACCGTCTCAGAGCGCCATGATGTAACGCAGCAGGGTGGGTTCACCTGTACTTAATTTAAACGAGAGCGTGAAATGAGGACAGGGGAAGCAAGACGGGGCAAAGGTCATTGTTCATTGAAACGAGTCGGCCATATCAAAAACACAAAGTGAGACGGAAACTACAGATTTGGCAGACTTCTGTCAGAGATGAGATGCCGGCGCAGATCCTGTGTAGACACAGAGGAAAAAGACACAGGATGATACAGGAATACCGAAATACCAGAGAAATGACTGCTTGACTGCAGCGAGTCTTCACCTGGAGTCTTTTATATTTACTTTTTTATTTTCATTAATCTGTACACATTTACATAATTTGAATTGGCGACAGAAAGAAAGTAAGTTTGTTAGGTGAGGAAACATGTTTTTTGGGGGTTTTCTTATTAGGACAACCAACCCTTTAATGAACTTGAATATTCATCTTCTGTTAGTGATTTGGGACTCGTAGAAACTGGAATTTACTTGCCCTGTAGATTGGTTGACATTTAGTTCAAACCCCTATATGTAAATACACAAACATAAACATTAGGTACCACATATTAAAACAGTGTTAAGTCTATTAAAATGCATACAGTAACACTGCACTGGTTTGTGAGTGTGAGGTAATGGAATAGAGGGAAGAATTGAAGTGAAGAAGGGACAGACGAGGCAAACGAGAGTAAGAAGTAAGACTGTACATGACGCTACATCAAGAGACCTCGAGAAAACAAGATGTTGACAGAAATGCTGGCGATTACAGATCAACTGAGTAGATTCATACTGATGGCAAACCGTGAGAGAGGAACTAGGACGCATGCGGAGAACGAATATCTGCAGAGGACACGGAGGGAAGAGACGAGCGAGAAAGAGACAACTGAATGCAGATCAATGGGGTGAAATGAAGAGAGAGAGAGTGGGTGTGGATCAAGAATAAAGCGAGAGGCGGAAGGAGAGAGGAGAAACAGAGAGAGAGAGAGAGAGAGAGAGAAACAGGGGATGAGAGCAATTTCTGGCAGATTTTGGCTGGCGCTCAGTCCTCTTGCCGAGCAGCTGGACTTCATTAGTGGCTGGTGTTAATTACTGGGACTGTACACACACACGCATGCAGATACGTGTGCGCACACAGGCACACGAACACACACCGAGAGAGACACACACACTCACACAGCCTGTGATTCAGGGTCACCTTGCTAGCCTTGTTTGAACCAGTAGAGAGAGAGGGGGGGGGGATGGTGCCAGACAGACCGAAAAACCGAAATGGAGAGCGCTCGCACACAAGTGGCGGTCCACTGTGGGAGTTTTATGCGGTATCGATGGCATATTGAGCAGCTGGTAGGTGGACAGATGAAACTGGAGTTCAGTCAACGGATGTGCGGAGTTGTTCCAGTATCGGAAACACCTCCGATGTGCGATTCCATCCGCCAATCCAATGTCACGTCGTCGTGTGACTTGTCAGCTGATTTACGCTACACAGGAACAGCAACACGTCTCTCTCTCCTCCCGATCCGTACATTCCTGCCTGATCGGCATTTGTGCAGCTCTCAACAGGCAACAGAAAGAAGCGAGGTGGCTCACTCGTCCGCTTCTTCCAATCGTTGATTGTGGACGCAGCGATCATTTCTTCCCGAGCTGATGATGATGTTCCTGTGCAGCGTAAACGAGCTGATACATGATATGATAGCGGATCGGTGCGTAGGAATCGCATAGTTTTTAGTTTTTTCTTTCCTTTATATTTCTTGACATTTTGACATATTTTGACATTATGACAGCTGACTCCCTGCTGTCCATGCAAAGCAGTGTAGTAGGTGACTCGAAACAACAGATATAAATCTGTAACAGCTAGTGTTTGCTGTGTAGTAACAGTAACTCATATTGTATGGCATATACATAGGAACAGTGTAACTGTCTAAATGTTCAGTGCGATGCAAAATGTGCAGCCCACATTGATGTGATTATCATTTCCTGGATCCTTGCGTCACTGATCTGGCTTTGCATACGCACATCTTGTGCTTGGCATACGCACGGTATATTTGGGAATGTTGCCAGTGGTGGTTCATTACTGATCAAGTGTTTGTTTTTTTGTCAGTCAAGGTTTTACAAGCTGCCGGGGTGAGAGAGGGGGGAAGAAAACAAGACTTGGAAGATAAGAAATAAATCAAAAAAATGTGCCAAAAAAATTCAAAAACAGCTTCAGTTTGATAGTCTTGGTTAAATCCAAAAGAACATGATTCATCATGTTGAGTAGCAGTAAGCTCCACCACCAGCTGTTGATTCACAAGCGGACTAAAATCACGTTTCAGTCGGACCGGTAGCGCGCAGTGCCCGGAGAGAGGAAGCCAAGATGGTTTAAAGACGAGCGACAGCACAGCACGAGATAGGATGCAAAGCCATGCTGGGAGAGGTTGAAGGGTTTTCTTTGGCTCTTAATTACACGGCAGAAGACAGGAGAAGGCAGGAGTGCGAGTGAGGCGGAGAGAGAGGTTGAAACAACGGTATACACTGTCGCTCTTATCTTTCGTCTCTAAACAGATGTCGACCAGGCTGTTCTCTTTATTGCAGTACAAAGGCCTCCTGACACACACACACACACGCATGTGCCATGCACACACATCCTCCTGGACAAATCAATGTATTCTGGTTTCAGTAATTTCCCAAGGTGCTTTGCTCTGCACCCCCCCTTGGGTGAGCAAGGTGACAAAAGCCAGCGAGGGAGGAGAGAATCTCTTACTTTCTGCTCTCCTTTTTTTTTTAATCTATTTTCTCTTGTTTGCTTCCTTTCTTGCCTTTATTGCTTTCAGCTTACTTGTTCCCCTGCAAGTACATTTAGACAATATGCAATGTTTTACCACACTGATCGATTCACGTACGTACACTGCAGGAGACTCTGTGAGCTATTTGCTTTTTATTATTATTATTATTATTATTATTGCTCATTAGGTGTATGAGTGATCCATCCGTTCTTCTTTTAATCAACATTGTAACAGTAACTCATCCAGACCGCTCTGTTACAATTCCACCCAGAACTTAATAACAAATCCATCGGCTGTGACCGGTAGAACTCACGGCAGATATTCTTTCATCACAATTCTTTCTCTTCATTATTTTGCATAACTATCTGCATAGCTATATTGCATCTATTGTAAAACAAAGCCTTATGATCTCTTAATCTTAACCACAGACCATATTTCGGGCCTCTTACCAAAAACCCCGTTCAAAAGGCTTCTCGACTTTGGGACGTGGGAACCAGAAGTGCAAAAAGACCAACTCATTTCCTGGCTGTAGGACTTATTCCTGGAGCAGATATTTTATAACAACAATCTGAACCTGTCAGTTGCAAAAACAAGCACTTTTAGTAAATTCACGGTGCCAAATTGCCCCGATTTGATTACAGTGAGCAGCTGCTGTATGCAGCGCTCTCGCTCAATACTCGACCAATTTCAGAAATTGTTGTCAGTTCGACAAAATACTGAAGTTACCCTTTTAGTGTTCAACTGCGGATCTGGAATCAGGATCCTTTCTTGGACCTTTTTTAGAATCACCAAAATAAGGCATTGTACATAATGCAATAATGAATCTCCAAAGGTGCTTTCTTTGAACGCCAGTCGTCGTTGCGATAGAACCAGCAATACGGGCTTCAATCACTGCCAGCCGGTGCCCACACAATGTCCTACGCAGAGTAACAGCTCACCTGCAGCGCTCCGTCACGTGGTGATGTGTTCTGTTTAAAGGCTTTGTAATCTGGTGGTATACTGCAGGTTTGTAGATTGGACACAGAGTGGGGCCGCGAACACAACGTGGGTCCCCCTCCACCCACAACATAATGATAATTACAATCATTATGCTAATATTGTATTGTCGTGCGATTTGGTTTAGGTGGAATAAGTAATTTTCCGAACTTTGTCCACCTTTTTTTCCTCCTGGTTACTTTACTCCGTTCTCCTTCTGCGACCTCCTCCACCTGCTCTCTCCTTCCCCACCTCCACCTGCTCTCTCCTTCCCCTCCTCCACCTGCTCTCTCCTTCCCCACCTCCACCTCCTCATCTCATGTTGTCTGTCCCTCCTCAGCCCTGCATCTCTCCTGGATGAGAGACACTCATTTGTGACGGAGCCAACCTGCTAATGGTGGATGGCAAGAAACAAAACTGGCCTTGCCAAACACACACACACACACACACACACACACACACACACACACACACACACACACACACACACACACACACACACACACACACACACAGTATTATTACGTACTAACATGGACATCCGTCTGGAAATACTCATACTGAGACATCCTCTGCAGCCACACACACACACACACACACACAGCAAAACATTCCCAGGTACAGGCACACACACACGGACACACATCAGTGCATAGATACACAACACATTCACACTAATGTATTCACATAACACTCTGTGTGCTCCCCGCTGCATTGCTCCTGGTGCTGGGCTCCCTCTCTGCTCTGCGCCGCGCCTCCTTCGCCTCCTCCACTTCATCCTCCTCCCCCACCTCCTCCTCCTCCTCCTGCTCCCAGTACATCTGGCACGCTCAGCTGCCGAGGAGCGCCATAATTATCCCACCGGAGACGCACACACTCGCACATAGGCATACACACACTCTGCGACGAGAGCTCACACACACTTGTCTTCGGCGATCCGCGCCGCTCCCTGCTGCTCTTCGTCACTACCGGGGCTTCATTAGAGTGTGTGGAGAGTGTGTGCAGAGTGTGAGTCTGTCTGTGTGTGTGTGTGTGTGTGTTGATGCATGGTGCCTTTGGATGCTATCCAGATGTTTTTTCTTTATAGTTGAGGAGTCGGGCGTGTCCTAGATGCAACTGCCCTGCGCCTGTATGCTTAGTGTTTTGAGTTTGAATCCCGTCTCACACATAATCTCGTTACTTTCGGCCCTTCTCCTGCTGTTCACATCGGGGTCCGGTCCATGATTTAGCCATCATGCAGGAGACAGCAAGTGGGCAGCAGAGAGCATCACTTTGCGTCCGTCTGGGATGGAACTAGCACCTTGTAGTGTTGGGCAAAGGGAACATTGATGGCTGGGCCTTGCACCTCACCTGTCATGTTTGTTCTAATCTAAATTCAATTCATGGAGCACCATGTTATAGAAGTCAAATGTAATAATTTCATTGTTTCATTTAATTTGACTGATATAAACAATTTCTCAGGTTTCACTTGCTGTCCACATGTCATGACATGAGGGGATGAATTTTGCTGCAATCATCTTACATTTGGGCATTTTGCCGAGTAAATACATTACTGTGTCTGTTGTGCTGTATTTTCTCTGGCTATGCTGTGCTCGCTAACAGTCACGTCTTTTCTTCATTTCTTCATTTTTTACTGTGGTCAGATAATTTGAAGCCTGTTTTTAGTTTATTTAAATTGACTCTGTGTTGAAGTTGTTTCCTTCCAATATGCGAGATAGTTGTCTTTAGTGTTTTTGATGATTTGGTTTGATTGGGTTGGTGTTGTGGTCTTGAGGTTCTCTTGAGGCAGTTCTTTTGTCCGGACAGAGCCTCAGGACCAGCTGACTGAGGTTTCTCTGACGGTATGTCTGGGGGTCACTAGTTTGAACATGATTGTAAAATTGTAATGCTCTTTCTTTGTATTTTCAATATGAGGGGGTTTGGCTGAGAGCTGCTCAACAGGCATTGTTTCTCATCTTTCGATGAACTCTGTGTGGAGAGATTCTACCCTTGTTTTAATCCCATTTGTCGAATTCATTATTTACGTCACAAGCGGTCGCTCTCATCAGCTGCCACTGCTTCCATTTGTAACTTGAGGGCCGGTTTGTGTGCTCTCTGCAGGGTGGTGATTGTACTAAGCCAGCTTCGCTCTGTAACACCACTGTACAACAGCGAGTGGAGGGTTTTTGTAGTCCCAAGAACTCACACAGAGTGACATCATCTAGTGGATCGGATGACGCCAATTTCACACTATCTAGTTACATTTTCATTCATAACACATCAATAATTCAACAGATAAAGTGTCATATGTAACATTGGAAAGAAATGTTGCCTGAATAGCAACCTTTTCTTAAAATACTGCTGCTTCTGTGGTGTTGGCATTTCCAACCTGATTGGTACGGTGCGCTATAAGAGCTTCAACTGACACGCGCCAAATACGTCATCTAGCGCTTTTAGTGCATGTGGGCCTTTAGTCCGTTTGGTGTCACATTGTAATTACTCACCTGTACACGTGAAGGAGAGGCTGAGGTCGGAGTGCTGCTGCGTGGGGTGAGTGGCGTGTGTGTGTGTGTGTGTGTGTGTGTGTGTGTGTGTGTGTGTGACAGAGAAAGAGAGAATATGAATGAGTGAGTACGGTGTGATTGGCAGTAATTATGTGTACTGTAATTGTGTGTATTTATAGTGTGATTGGCATTCAGTGTGTGAGTGTGTGGGTGTGTATTTGTGAGTGTAGTCTCATAGTGCCCGCTGTGGCTGCTCGGGGTGTTGCTGAAGGTTTGATTCCCCGTTCCACTTTGTGTCAGGCTTACCACAGAGCCAAAAGCAATTGTGAAAAGGTTCTGGAAACACCTCCCACCACTTTATTGTCAATCCATGCTTTTAGTGCCACAGGAAGCATAGAATATAGCACCTGCATCAGTCACAAGACCAATCAGGTGACAAGCTTTGACTCAGTCTATAAGCCACTTGAGCCTATTGATTGCAGTCTGCCTGGGCCGGCTCCCTTCAGTTTTCACCGAGTCTGACTCACCGATTGGACGCGTATCTCATGCGGCATTCTCCTCCCCATCCGCTGTCTGCGCTGTCTATTTTGCGAAGGCACCATCGCTGCATCCTGGCCTAGTGCCGTCCAAGACGATTGTGATTGGCCACGCAAGAAGAGTTTTTACCGAATCCTTTCTTACAGAAATGACTGTAAATCACTTAATACACGTGTGTCATTGTAATGGAAATAACACAAACATTCTCAGAATTGATTTAGAGTTTCCTTCCTGAGTTGTTAAGAAATGGCCCCGTCACGCCAGAAATTGACACAAAGAGAATTATTTGTGTCTTCACGAAATAAGCTTCTGTGGTTCTTGAGGCTTGGTGACGTAATGCCTACTAGTTGGGCTCGTTAGTAGACTACTCGAGTCCGTGAGCCAATCGCTAACGCATCGGTTTGTTAATTGGGCAAGTGCTTGTTTGTCACAGTATCTCGCAGAACGTCACTCTATTTCCTCATTCATTTGTGAATACGAATAACATTTAGACGACACACGCACATGTTCAGCGGTGTTGGTGTTGACGCCTGTTTCTCCGACACAATAACGGGAAAGAAATATGGATCCAGTCTTGTCCCAGCAGCTCATGGTTGCGTCTCCTCTATATGTATGGGGACACCAATACATTTCACGCCATTGATATTGATTATACTACATGCTAGTTAATTTGGGAAGAGATCTGAGGAGAGAATATGTTGGACACAGTGATGGGAATTCCCCACACACATAATGAGAAGCGATGTGACTGGTTGAAGTTGGCTTCACTTCCTCTGTCCTCTCCTCCTTTTAATCCCTGCTGCTCTCTCCCGCACTCCATCATCCCCCCCCCCCCCGCCCACCACCACCACTAGTGCCTCCCTCTCTTCATTGTCTGTCCACTTCCCCTGCGGTAACAGGTTTACCCGTGAGATTCGCTGGACTCTCTCACACACACACACACACACACACACACACACACACACACACACACGCGCACACACACACACACACACACGCACAGTGCTAGGGGCCTAGGTAGAGGTGTAATTTCCCCAGTGTTCTCCCTAACCTGGAATATCTGACACTGTGACACCAGAGAGGAGAGGGAATGTGTGTGTGTGTGTGTGTGTGTGTGTGTGTGTGTGTGTGTGTGTGTGTGTGTGTGTGTGTGTGTGTGTGTGTGTGTGTGTGTGTGTGTGTGTGTGTGTGTGTGTGTGTGTGTGTGTGTGTGTGTGTGTGTGTGTGTGTGTGTGTGTGTGTGTGTGTGTGTGTGTGTGTGTGTGTGTGTGTGTGAGAAGTTTTGCAAGACGGGGAGACGGGGGGAGCCGAGGAGAGGATTGAAAAAAAGGTACGTCGTTTTTTTCTGTGAGCTCTAAAAGGAAGTGCCCGGTTTCCACAGTGGGGCCGAACAGGACGAACAGGGCTTCAGGGTTAATAACAAACAATAGATTTTATTACAAGGTCAAACAGGACTAGCTTCAGCCTACATAGCATCACAATGTACCTTATGCGAGGACGTGCTGACTGTTAGGTGAAGTAACTGTTGTCATTACCGAAGCAGGGAAAGAGTGCTCAGCGAATTTGATTTGAAATCGTAACAGAATTAGGTATTCAGTCATGGAGAGAAGCCTGGGACTTTTTGTAAAGTATTGTAAGTAAGTAAAAGTTTCTCGACTTTTACATCTTCAGTACTTATTGAAGAAAGTTATCCAAGAGGGAAATTGAATCCCATGCGAGAGCCGTGTTTGAACCTCAAAATCGTCTCAGGTGGTCCTGTCTTTCTATAGAAAAAGAACCTTAAAGGAGCCGTGTTCAACGTTCTGAATATGAATATAGCAGCAAAATACACCTATGTAACGTCTACCTGAGCAGAGAAGTAAGTCAGTCTCTCTCTCTCTCTCTCTCTCTCTCTCTCTCTCTCCATGCTTTGTTGACATTGCTGGGCCGGCCGCGCATTGTGAGCGTGCACTGCTCTCGTACGGCGCTTAGAGCTGATAACGCCGTCCTGACAAACGTTTGGTTCCCCCTCAGGTGCCCTTTCAGCACTTTTGCTGTCGTTAGCGCTGTCGGCTCGCCGTTAAGCGGCAATCGAAATCCTCCCAATCTCAGATCTTACACCTTTAACTTTGAGTGCTTTACTTTTTGTCACAGATCATTTGGCACTCCAGAACACTTTAAGCAAATGTGAAATATGTAGCATTGCATCCATTTAAATGTTCTCTTGATTTCATTTCCCCGTCTTTATTAGACACATGCCACCATAACTGCGATCCCTTTTATCAGCCTGAGCACTGTCCGTCCCGCTGTCTGCTCATCTGTCCATTAGTCGGCGTAAAGGCTGCAGACAGCGCTGGCTTCCAGATTTAAGTTTGGACAAATGGCTGTTGGATCGATAGCTTCCCACCAGCAATATTTGGTATCAATGCATGTCCTCCTCATTACCGCAGCAGGCTGCCCTCTCCATGGACCTGAATTATTCATACACACAAACAGGCACAATTATGCAGCAACACACACACACACACACAGAATACCGCATCAGAGAAGAAGCTGGCCTTTTGCTTTCTCTCTCTGCCTCCAATCCTTCCTCCCTCCCTCTCTCTCTCCCTCTCTGGTTCCCTTTAGCCCAGGGCAGAGAGAAGACGAGTAGACCAAGCAGCACTAGCCCCACCTCCCTGTACCTCCCTCTCCTTTTTTAACCTTTCGTTCACCCAGATGCTTACTCACAGATACTTGCCTCGCTCAGCACATCCCCCTGCCTGTGTGTCTTATTTTAGTTTCTAATAATACCACTTACACCACACCATTACTTTTTAAAAAGTGGTGCCATTTAAATGTAATGGCTTTATTGTCCCCTCAGCAAAATGTGTTTGCAGTTTATTACACGGAGCATTTTTAAACCCTTCTTAGCCAACACAACAGTGTGGGAAACTAATGATGCCGTACATTTATGATTGATAATGTATTATAAGCTAAATTGCATCTTTTAGAGTCTGTATGGTTTATCATCTGATTGGTTTAGGTGGGACTGTGGCTCACTTATTGGCCTGTCAAACAGATGCCACTTAATACAAAATGTACCAAAACATGCACAATGTGACACAATGCACCATCAATTATTATTATATTTCCACTTCTCTGCCCCCTCTCAGTCTGTCATCCGTCATTTCTGTTGTTGTTGCTGTAATCAAACAGAAATGAGCTATTCTACACCTTGTGTTGCCATAGTGGCAGCAACCTATAATAATGATCATAAAGTTTAACAGCCTGGTGTTGTTGTAGCCGTTAGCCACTTAATGTTGTCTGCTAATGGTTTCTAATGATGCTGCCTCTCTGTGTGTATGTGCGGTCCCTGTAGTCCAATCACATCTGCTCTGCAACAGTAAATAAATATGGGATCAGTGTTAATTACAGATAACATAAAAGCTGGTGTAACTCGGTTTTCGGCCCGACCCTGTTGACACAAACACACACGGACAGACGGAAGGGTCGCCGTGCAAGACATTCCATTCAATTTTTTTATGAATAAATATTCTAAATCTCCCTCTACATTAACTAGAGTCAAACAGCCTTTCCAAAAGTCGCTTGTATTTACGATGTAGTTACAACGGCTGTGTGCATGCTAGATAGTGAAGGACACCTGTGTGGGTTATAAAATGTCATATAGGTCTTTTGGCTGCAGTGCCACACATCGCAAGCCAAGAGTGACCGTGATACACACACACGCACACACACACGCACACACACACCACATATTTTCAGCATGGCTCCCAACACAGGGTTGATTTCAGAGCAGATGTTAAGAGCGCTCCCGTCGTCATTAATCTCATCACTATCCCTAAGCTTGTGTGTGTGTGTCCGGAGGGAGGGACTATTGAGTTCCAGAGTTCATTTTAATATTCAATATTTGATTTACAGTATTGTGCTTGATTACCAAAGAGGTTCCAATAGATTCCTTCTGCTTTTTTGGAATGAACAGCTATAACGACGTTTGAATTGTTTGAATGTTACGCTTGTTCGTCCATTTTTGCACTGTTCATTATGAGTTGTTGCAATGTTGAAACATTGTTATAATTGTGTTACTATGGTGCATTGTTTACGAGTTGTTGCTACGGTATATTGTTCTGGACCATCAGTTGTTGCCATGGTACTGTGTTGTGCACCATTAGTTGTTGCTATGGTACTCTGTTCATCATCAGTTGTTGCCATGGTAAACTGTTCATGGTCCAGCAGCCTTTTTACTATGTGCGGCAGCACCAAAGCCTTAACTCTTGGGCTGAATTCAGATGATATATCTGCGTGGTTACATGTATGTATGTATAGGTGTGTGTGTGTGTGTGTGTGTGTGTGTGTGTGTGTGTGTGTGTGTGTGTGTGCATGCATGCGTGTGCATAGACGTAGGCTTAGACAGGGGGGGGGGGGGGGGTGTATGTGCCCTGAGGCACTCAGTCCTTAGCGGTTGGCTAACGGGGTGCAGAGCGACCCTCGTCCTTACCCTGATCGATGCGGTGTGGATGTGTGTGTGTGTGTGTGTGGATGTGTGTGTGTGTGTGTGTGTGTGTGTGTGTGTGTGTGTGTGTATGTGTATGTGTGTCTCGTTAGCAGGAAGCAGAGGAGAGTCCAGGGACCCCTGCATTCCCTGCCCAGGGACACACACAGGTCCCAGCACCTGGACCAAACATACACATGTACACACACACAAGGATGCAGATGCACACTCCAGACACACACAACTCACCACCTCTCTCTCTCTCGCTCGCATACACACCTTCTGCCTGACACACACACACCCCATGCATACAGATTGAGTACACACAGCAGTCCCAGTGCGCTGCTGTAGCACTAAGCTTAACGTACAGACATGGCCTGTAACACTGCGGAAGGCAGTGCTTCCAGGGGTTTTCACTGTGGAAAATAAAAAGAGATACATCCACTGTGGATGAACTGTGAGAGAAACAGTGAGAGCGTTTAAAGCTGAGCTTTTTTAATTTCTCATAATTCTTCAATTTCAGAGAATTCTGTGCACCTGTGTCTACAAATGTGTGTGGGTTTTGTACACGTTTTTCTGTGCATATGTGCACAAGTGCACGCTTGTGTTCCCAGTGATCGTTAACTATTTTGTTAAGGTCCTGACGCCGTCTGTCCAACAGAAGAGGCAAGGGGAACGACATCAGGGGTGGCAAATTCTACCCAGTTGTGTATGTGTGTGAGTGTGTGTGTGTGTGTGTGTGTGTGTGTGTGTGTGTGTGTGTGTGTGTGTGTGTGTTTGTGGACTTGCCAGATGGACCATGAAACGTTGATGTGGAAAGGTATGGTGGATGCAAGAAAGATTGTGTGTGTGTGTGTGTGTGTCTGTGTGTGTGTGTGTGTGTTTCAATAGTCCTGATGTTCAAGGGTCCAAGAGTGTGAAAGCGCTCTGTCTTACTGTCAAGGACACCTTTAATTACAACTGCAGGGGTTCTTCTCTGTGTGTGTGTGTGTGTGTGTGTGTGTGTGTGTGTGTGTGTGTGTGTGTGTGTGTGTGTGTGTGTGTGTGTGTGTGTGTGTGTGTGTGTGTGTGTGTGTGTGTGTGTGTGTGTGTGTGTGTGTGTGTGTGTGGAGAGAGAGATGGTAGTTGCTGATTAATTAATTGTATTTGTTGTTGAGATGATCAGCTTTCTTTGACAGTACTGTGTTTTTTTTTAATGGTTTTTTTTAATCGTATCTTTCAGTTTTTCTTTGGCATTTTTCGGCTTTTCAGAGAGAAAGAGAGAGAGATAAAGAGAGAGAGAGAGAGACGTGCAACAGTTTTTAGCAGATGGAACTGGATCTGCAAGAGCACCAATGTCATTCACGCTGATCCCTTATTAATGATTGTGTAATATTATTTGTTATTACGATGTCAGTTCGGGCTACTTATTATATTTGAAGTAATATATTAAGTACTTGTCATGGTTTGTAAATCTGTTTCACCGCCCGTGAAGAAATCAAAGCATCAGTGATATAGTATATATATATATATATATTTTATTGCTTTGACTGAGTAATGGATCTTCGATCTCAGAATTAGAGGTGATAACAAAGGTTATGACATGTTCATAACTGTATTTATGTCCGCTCCTTTAAGGCCACAGGGCAGCATTCCTCTCCTCTTCTTCTCTAATTGACTACCAACTACATTGACTTCTTCAGACAGTGGGGAGCAATAACAACGCTGATTACTTTTTTGTTTTTGTGCTTTACGTGTATTTCAAATAGCAGCTAATGGCTAACTTATATTGAAATGCATGCTAGCTGAATGAGAGTTCACTCTTATTAGCAGCAGTTTCATTGTGCAGCCCCATAGGCATCTATCAACTCAGCTTGTTAGCTGAAAGGTGTTTACGGAACAACATAATGTCGTCTTTGTCGCTCACGGAGGAATGCTAAACTGAGCTGAAGCTAAAAGATGAATTAAAGCTTCACACGGTAAGATGGTGACGAGCACCGCTGAACATAAAGTGGCAGAGAGGGAACGGGGGAAAAAATATGGCAACGGACCAGAAGATGGAGAAATAAGCGTCTTCTAATTTGGACGTGATTAGAAAACTGTTGTACTGATTCCTGTTGTGTTGCAAATGATAAAACCATTCCAGCTGAATGCTCCAGCAGTTTTACAAGCTCTGCTGCGAATTACAAGTGCCTACCTTCGAATTTCGACTTCACGGGGTAATACGGGTACACGCCTCACCCAAGCTGATCTTGTTCTATACAGACATGTGTTACTCTAAATGTTTTCACTCCCTCTGTCTGTCCGTCTATCCCTCTTTTTTTCTTCTTCTCCCCCCTCCCTCCTCCTCTGAGCTCCTCCCTCTCACTCCCTCCCCTTCTCTTCTCTGCAGGAGGGGCTGGAGATTTGGGGGGGGGGGGGGTTATGAGTTGGCAGTCCAACTGCTGAAAGGGTGGACACCTATGGGGACCCACACAGCAGCACAAACACACACACATATGCACACACTGCATACCCAGAGCCAGAGCCCAGGGAGTGTGTGTGCAGAGAGCAGCTGTACGGCCAGTGGACTGTTACTGTAGTTCTTTGTTCAGCCCTGGCTCAGCTCCACCGAGCCTCTCTTTCTCTCTTTCTCTCTCTGTTATTCTTTCATTTTCTCTCTAGCCGTCTTTCTCTCCTTCTCACAAGTCGTTCACTCGCAACCTGTGCTAGCGTTTATTTCTTTTACTTGGCTTTATCCCTGTTTCTCTTTCTCTTTTTTTTTTTTTACTCCTCTCCGGGTTGCCCGCAGGTCTTTAAAAAGTATTTAAACATTAAAACCAATATTCAAATCTAAATAGATGCAGATGGATGTCAACCAATGCTGATTCTGCATTCATACCCGGTTCGTGAAAGCTTCCATTGCTCAACAACCAGCGAACACTGGGGAGTCAACACGAGCAGCGAGAGCTGGGAAGAGTGACACCGACAGACGCTCAAACTTCTCCGTTTGATTGACACGTGGCTTTCTGGGAAATGCAGTGCCAAAAACACCACTGCAATGCCGGCTTATCCTTAATGACCAAAACAGTGTCGCGTCTATTGAAAACATCTGAACAAGATGTCTGCCTTCTTTCATCTTCTACTTTCCAACACATGTCCAAAGTCCAAGGGAGAGATAAACAGACAGACAAAGAGATGAGAGAAACAGGTGAATCATAAAGCAGGACGGACCGAGAGAGAGAGGCAGGAGTTTCTGTTTTGTGCAGTCGACGTTTGGTACATAACGGAGATCAAGCTGCTTTTTGTCTGCGTGTCACTGCTGCGACTCGCCCACACGCTGTGCTCGTGTGTTAACCTGTCTTTCTGTGTCTTCGCATGTTAGTGTGTAATGCATCCGTCCCTCTAGGTCTGCGCTCGGCCTGTAACACACACACATCAGTCGTGTGTAAGTGTGTGTGAGTGTGTGTGTGTGTGTGTGTGTGTGTGTGTGTTTTCCTCGTGTCAGTGTGCCTCAGTGTGTCACGCCGGTTTCTGAAGTGAGGGGATGAAAGAAAGCATCTTCTGTCGCCACTGCGATCAGCCTAATTACAGCAGCTTAAGTGCTTTACCCACGGTCATCACACACTGTCAAAATACACCACTGAGCGCTTGAGCGCGCGTGTGTTTTAATTTTTAAAGACCATGAAGGCTTGCTTTTAACCAGCTCAGTCGTACTTTAGTGCTGCGCGTGTGTGTGTGTGCGTTTGTAACTTCACTTGTCTGTGGGAGGGGGTTTGAAGGCAGTTGATGCTCAATTTTGGTTATTTTGCTACAGTCCATCATTTAAAAGTGTCTTTCTGCTCCGTATTCTTATTTCTCACCCTCTCTTTCGCTCTCGTGCTTCTTGTTGAAGGTTAGATTTAGAGTCTTAAACGCATGGAGGCAGAAAGTGTCCGTCTTGCATTGATTTTTCTCCTTTTTATTTCAAAAGATTTGGCGATTTGGGACAATGACCAGGCACACCACACGCGCTGGTGTGTTTGTGTGCATGTCCTTTGTGAGTGAAGAAATTAATTACTCCGGTAGTGTGCGTGTGTGTGTACCTGTGGACCAAGGTTTTTTTTTGGGTTGTATGGCGCTTGCGGGGCCCTAATGGAGTGTGGAGTGTGTGTTTACGCGGTCCCAGGCTGCTGTTTAACGCTTGACGAGCTGGAACTAATTTACTAATTGAGTTTTGAGTTGGGAAGAAACGACAGCGAAAAGAGAGGGAGAGAGGGACGGGGGAGATGCACTAGGGGCTCCTGGAAAAAGTATTCTACATTTCTTGAGAAAAGTAGGTGGACAAGGATTTAGCTTTTTGAAGCTGTACAAGCCAGGACTCTGGTCTTTGTCTCTCCATCTCTCTCTCTCGCACACACAGAATCCTTTCAGTGCCACTTGTCGTCCTCTGTACGGGCGTGTGGACATGTGTAGCTGACAGGCAGCTGTGAAAGCCTGCTGCTAGATTATAAAGAAGCCTGGCATCTCCCAGAATGCACTTCACAACATGCAAGTTCCCCATGAAGAAGGTGGCGGCTGTGAACAGCAGAGATGGAAGTGCAATTTGAAATATGCACAAACAACATACGCACTTTTTGCTGAACTACAGGGAAAGATCTGTGAAGACGAGCTCCCGACCCATCTTACACAATGTTTATGTGATACGCAGCTAAAATACAACAGACATTAAAGACAGTTTCCTCAAGTGACCAAGCTAATGATACCGTGCTAGAAAACAAAGGCACCAACCAGAAGGTACGGAAACTATTTAAAAAAAAATCTGCAGGTTGGAAGAGAGGAAGGGGGGGCAAGGAAACGGGGAGGAAGGAGAAGGAGACCTGAGGTAAAGGCACTGTGGGAGCAGTTCAGTCAGTGAAGGAGGTGAGAGAGAAACGGGGAGGTGATGGGGGGGGGGGGGGTCTCGGGTCGAGCCATTAGGGGACTCATGTCAGTACTAGCTGCCTCTCTCTCTCTCTCTCTCTCTCTCTCTCTCTCCATATTTTCCCATTATCCCCCTGGGATACTGACCGGAGATTTCCTCCAAAGGTCACTTTAAATCCAGCAAACAAAAGACACCTGATGTGTTCCAACTGGAACAAGGTTTTCAACAGCACAGCGATTTGTCAGCAGGATAATTTATGCATGTACAAAGTACAAAGGGACTTTTCTCCGTGAATAAGGATTCATGTTTCATGCATATTTTAGTGTGGGGGGGGGGGTTCTAGAGATCTTTAGCACACACACACACACACACACACCTACAAACGGCAGTAAAGACACTGGACAACATGGATGAGATGCATCATAAACAGCACATTGCTTTTCTTCCTCCTGCTCCTGTGTTGTTGCAGGATATGAACAGAAACATGTTAATAGACAGAATTTTGCATCATGCGAGTGTGGACGTAGGCTTTGAAAATGTTGTTCCACTGCGTCTCCACATTAAAACGGTCTCCTGAGCATCAGTGACAGGGTGAGCACGGTGGGGATTTTATTTTATTTTTTTTCACTCAATGATTTTCATGATAAATCTTCCTCTTTTTCCTTCTTGATCTGTTTTGCCTTCATCCCCAGTCCTCCCTCTAACCCCCCCCCTCTCTCTTAGTGGTCCTCCTGTTCTCCTCATCTCTCCTTCCCCGCCTCCCTCCATCCCTCCCAGGGAGAGCAAATCCCTCTTTTCCGAGGTAAGAGTGTAGGGAGGAGTGGTACGGCTTAGATCTCGGCCCCCTGCATCTTCCCTTCATCAGCCCCCCCCCCCCGCAGTCCTCCCTCCCTCCATCCCACCTCTATCTATATTCTCTTATTATGGTTTCATGCTTCTCTCCTTCCCTCCCCCCCTGCCTCCTCTCGTCTTTCCCATTACATTCACATTTACATTTTTGCATTGAGCAGATATTCTTATCTGGCATGACTCACAGTATTATCACTAGAATCCTCTTTACATCCTGCACCACCTGTCCCACAACAAGTAGCATTCAAACATCAGCAAACTAACTGTCCTTCATCAGAGATGTGGAAAGCTACTTTCCTCTCGTCCTTTCCCTCTTCCTCCATTTTTTGGTCCCCACTTTTATTAATTTCTCATTATGCCGCGGTTTATTGCTTCTTGCTTTTCCTTCACCTTGTCACTATGGAAATAAACAGCCACTGTCTCGTGTTGCAGCCTCCTTTTTTCCCCTTCTCCATCTCACTCTCTGTGTCATCTCCTCTCTCAGTCCTCTCTCCCCCCCAGTTATTGTCAAACACAGATTAACCATCACGTCCGTACCTGCAGCCCCTCCTCCTCCTCCTCCTCCTCCTCCTCACCCGCCTTCCTTCAGCTCTCTCCTCTACCTCCGCAGACTCAGTGTCGTACCTCTGCCCACATCCTTTCATTTGTGCACTTTTTTTTCGGGAGCAGGAGGGAGGGGGGGGGGTGGTCGGCCAGTCATTAGAATTTATTTCTTTCACTCATTCTTTTCATCCCTCTCTCCATGCGCTGACTCTCTGGCACTTTTACCTGGCACTGTTAGAGGGCTGTCCCTTCCCAGCTGAAGGCCTTGTTTGAGGCGAGGGTGTTCAAATGAAAGGGAAGGAGCAAGAAATGGAAAAGAGGGAAGGGAGAGATCAGGAGAGGAAGCATGCGGATCGGGGTGTCCCTGGGGAGTTGTGGCGCATACTGTGTGTACTCACGCCATTATAAGTTAGAATCCGGCTCCCACCCTTTCTTCCCTGTGTGTCATCTCTTTGTACACTGTTTTGTGTAACTCTGCAGTGTGCCGTCAATTCTGAGATGTATTAAAATGCTCTTTATCCCAAGCCTTCAGTTAGAATTCTCTTGACAAGCTCGAGATATACAACAATGTAATGTAATGGCACATTATAACATATCATATACTTTATTGGTGTTTTTTTCTTTTTTTTAGGATATCAATGAACTTGAAAGACATAAATGATGCAGCCCACGTTATTAGTCTGTTAACTCAATAACATATGTGGTGTAACGTTGCGTCGATGACGTGCCACTGACTCTACTGTGGGTGGAAATAGAAGCTGTGAGCGCTCTCAGACCCCAGAAATGACATTAGGGCTCCATGGGAGGAAATGAATGTCTATTACAATGCAGTGAGTGACTCAACACACATCTCTGTTGCGATATACGTTCTGGCCGTTTAACTACGTTCAACACTCACTTCCTGTTTGATCAGGATCACCGTTCTCATGGTTATTCAAACGCCTGCTCAGTTTCCATGGTGTACAGAATATAGTTACTGTATGTATTCTGGGAGGACGTGTGAACAGCTGACACCTTTACAGGGGGTTATTTTTCCAAATAACAGGCCGACTGGAATCACAGCTGTTGGCATATAGAGCAATGGCGGATTCTTGGTACATTAGGTCAAGTTGATCATATTAGTTACACTCTCTCTTTCTCTCTCTCTCGTCTCTCTCTCTCGTCTCTCTCTCTCTTCCCGTCTCTATCATACCTCCCATCATGCATCCCGCTCCCTTAACATTTATCCATCTTCCCAACCTCCTCTCCACTGCTGTATCCCGCTCTCTGTGAGGCGGTGGATGGATTGCCCGTGTGTGGTATTGAAGCAGCTCCCGAACACACGTACTGTGCGTGTGTTACGGTTGTGTTAGCATGCTGCGCTGGTGTGTTCGGGGCTGCTGTGGATTAAACAGACTTTTTCTGTCTCCTGCCTCGGAAGCACACCCACGCAGTCGTACTGCACATACAAAAGGGCACAAGCCCATGTGGAAAACACATACAAGAAATGGCCTGGCTCACACACACACACACACACACACACACACACACACAATCTGGAGCAGAGCTCACCTGCAGCCAGAAAATGGACGCACACATGCCCACAGAGCACACAAACACACCATACTGTAGAACATGAATGTGCAGTTTGCTCATATACAGCACAACACACACACACACAACACACACACACATTCTCCAATTTATTGGTCCTGATCTCATGGTGCGCAAGGTGTGTGACTGAGGAGTTAAAAGGCAAATGCCAGAGAGAGAGCTGGAAGAATGCACCCCCTACTATGTTTTGAATGGACCACCGGCCCCAAGGGGGCCCCTTCATTGCTCCTCCACCCCTCTCTCCCTCTCTCTCTCTCTCTCTCTCTCTCTCGCTCTCCCCCTTCAGCTGTTTTCTTCTTTTGCTCGTCTCTCTCACATTTTGTTTACTCCTCCTCATTGTTTTTATACATTCTGTCCTTTGTCAATTTTCCTCTTCTGTCATCACATGTTGGGAAAGCTGTGCACAGAGATCAGGTTACGGGCGGCACGGTCACTTCCTCTGTGCTATGTGTGTGTGTGTGTGTGCGCGCGCACGCGTTTGTTGGCCGTCTGGTTGCCATTCAACCCGTTGCACTACAGGATGCCGAGGTCCGGGGTTCTCCCACTACATTCTACAGTATGAGTGTAAGTGTGTTAGCGTCGCAGCAGCTCTGTGGGGCTGGGCCATTGGGACCAGGCCCCTGCTTCGTTGGATTGGAAACCCTGTCTAGTCAGACAGGACAATAGAGTGAGCTAGATGTCTAAACAGCCTAAAGCAGTGTTCAGGACCCATAGTGAACCGTGGATGTGTTTCAGGAGGCCGGCTGTACGAGAAAGGAAGCAGGCTAATGTGTTTTTATTGGACTAGCATTGTGGAGTAGATTACAACAATGTTGATTCTTTTCTGTCTTGATTTCAGCAATTGTTTTATTCATTTTATTCCATGTGGTTAATAATAACCATTTTTTCCGACTTTGTTCGAACCTTGGTATGCAGTTCTGGTGCTGCTAAAAGAATGCTCCTCTGAGCGAGGAGCCCGTTTTATTAGAGGCAGAAGTTTTTCCAGACCAAGTCAGACGGCGGCGTTAGATATTCTGTGTCTTGTGCAGCGTGTTGCATGCATGGACATGCCCACATCCAGAGTTTCCAAAGCCTCACAGTATTGAGATATAGAAAAAGTTGCGAGTTGAGATTGTCTCGATACAACAGAGAACACCGCTCTTGTATTGTATTTTCCAAAAGGCTTCACTGTGAAGCAGCTGCTGCAGAATTCTCCTGCTGTTGACTGTCCGAGATCAGATGAATTATAAAGTGTTTGGTCAGTGTTGTTTGTTTTCTCAGGGTTCCTGCAAGACACTGATGATGGTTTTGTTAGATTTATCGTTGCTCGTCCGTCTGCCAGTGGGTTCATTGGCTAATGACTAATCATTTAGACAAGTGTGTGTTGTGTGTCTGGGAGCAGCAGCAGAAGCTGAGGTGATTAAACAACGTTACCTCAACCTTTCATCCACTCTGGACCGCCCGTTCATCTCTCCGTCTTATCCTTTGTCCCCCCCCCCCTCATCTCTCTCTAAATATCTCTCCACCCTTTTCTGTCTCTCATCCAAACACTCTCCTTCTTTACCCCCCCCATCCCTCTTTCCCTCTCTCCCCAGCTGCACAACATTAGGAGATGAGTGAATTAATAAACCCCACGCAC
The DNA here is from genome assembly GCA_032191485.1 of Leptoclinus maculatus. Classification (NCBI taxonomy): domain Eukaryota; kingdom Metazoa; phylum Chordata; class Actinopteri; order Perciformes; family Stichaeidae; genus Leptoclinus; species Leptoclinus maculatus. The sequence goes on from JAVDOI010000007.1 coordinate 7,407,812, forward strand.
ACACACTGACATGAACGCACGCACGCGCCAGTGCTGACAGGTAGACGGAGTGGGCGAGTGTTGTGCTGTCATTAAGTGGGAAACACCAGCTCTCCATCATCATGAACTGTGTGTGAGTTATGGGGAGACATCCATAGCTGTTGGCTGTGTGTGTGTGTGTGTGTGTGTGTGTGTGTGTGTGTGTGTGTGTGTGTGTGTGTGTGTGTGTGTGTGTGTGTGTGTGTGTGTGTGTGTGTGTGTACGGGTGCCACCCATGTTTACTAATTTGCGATGTCCTAATGTCTCCTTAACATTATCCTGTAGGACCCAGACAAGTGTGTGTGTGTGTGTGTGTGTGTGTGTGTGTGTGTGTGTGTGTGTGTGTGTGTGTGTGTGTGTGTGTGTGTGTGATATAACGAGTGATATGAACAGACTACCTTTGATCAACTTGTATTAGTAGTCAGTTAAATGCAGGCAAGTAACACACAACTTCCAGTCATTGTGTCTGGTATGTGTGTGGTCATTGGCAAATGCACAAGACGTGTGTGTGTGTGTGTGTGTGTGTGTGTGTGTGTGTGTGTGTGTGTGTGTGTGTGTGTGTGTGTGTGTGTGTGTGTGTGTGTGTGTGTGTGTGTGTGTGTGTGTGTGTGTGTGTGTGTGTGTGTGTGTGTGTGTGTGTGTGTGATCATGTATGTGCCTCTTTGCGCAGACAGCAGGGGGGCCCATGGGTGGAAGTAGGGGGAAAGAGGAGTGTTTGATATTTGACAGCTGATTAAGGAGAGGACTGAGGAACAGGGAGCTCTGACAGGAAGTCTCCACGGGCGTCATGGGAGGTACGACCAGGAGAGTGGTGGGGGTTGCATGGGGGGCAATGGATGGAAGAGAGAGGGGTGAGACAGACGAGGGAGTCAGCAGGGGAAGATACAGCGGTGGTGCTTGCTTGTTGGTGGGAGGTAGATTGAGATGGAGGGGGGGGGGGGGGAGCGGAGGAGGCGAAATGATGAGAGGGGCCTTTCCCGCGGCTGCCTAGTGGGGAGGAGAGAGGAAGCAAGAGGGAGCCGTGAGGAGTGAGCGGATGTCATGGAAGTGGAAGAGGAGAGGGAAGGTGGAGCGGCAGCATCAGAGGAAGAGGAAGAGGAGGATGAGGAGAGGAAATGGAAAACAAGGTGGAAGAGGAGAGAGGAATGTGGCCCGGCACCCTGCTGCTTATCCTTGAACACTCTGAGGAGGTCTCTCCCTCCATCTCTTCCCTCTCTCTTTTTCTCTTCACACACACACACACACACACACACACACACACACACACACACAGTGCCCAACTGGCACACGAGGGTGCTGTTGCAATTAAACCGGCACAGCATGGAGCCCAGATTGAGAGAGAGACAGAGCGAGGGAGAGAGGACTCCACGCCGCATGAACACTACCCCTGGAAGACTAGAGATGGGGAGGGAGAGAGGAAGTGAGTGAGTGAGTGAGTGAGGGAGGGAGGGAGGGAGGGAGGGAGGGAGGGAGGGAGGGAGGGAGGGAGGGAGGGAGGGACGGCTACAGAGAGGACAGAGGTAAAGTGGTGTGATGATGGGGGTAATGATGGAGAAAACACAAGGAAATATATAGGCACTATAGTGGTTGTTATAGCAGTTACTAAAAAGCCTCGTAGCAAACACGTTTACAGCTGGAGAAGTACTAGGAGTACTTATAGTAGGTTTAGTTGTACCAATCATAGCAATAGTACTAAAAATATATAGAAAACTTGATTGCTCTTTTTTTAATCAGGTTCCTATCGTTATCATACTCCGGAAGTGCTTGTGTTACTTGGAAAAATGCCGTATGAGCTCCAATTCAATCAGTGTGTCGCAGAGAACCATCGCATTGTGTTCAATCTTTTCACCCCGTTACTGTGACGCAGCATCATCACCTCTCCTGCTGTGATTGGTTCTTTAATTAGCTCCTAACAAGAGCCTCCAGGAAGCCGGCGTGCTGATTGGACGTCTTATCATTGTTAATTAGCTCAATTAAGTCATTAGGAGGGTCCTCGGCCCCGTTTCCTGGGGCCGCGAAGGTAGTGCTCCCTCCCCTTGTACGCTTGTGTGTAAGTAAAGAAAGAAAGATGGAGAGAGAGAGAGAGAGAGAGAGAGAGAGCAAAGGGGAAGCTATTTAGAAATCAAGTAATTTCCTCTGCAGTGTATCTGTGTGTGTAATGACATGAACATGGCGTTTAGGTTTCAGCTTCCTGTTTGGTATCCAAGCATGAAGGCCAACACACTGACACTAAACACTTGTTCATCAGCGCACTTAATTATGTGAAGCTGTCTGATTTTGTTGTTTATTGGTGACATAGGTCATTTGTTTTTTTGTTTTTGTGCGTGTGTGTTTGTGGGTCTCTGCGGTGTCCAGGTGTGATATGGCCTGCGGTGGTTAAAAACACACATCTGGAGCAGAGAGCACTCCGTATCCAGATGTGCTCTAGTGAGAGACACACACACACACACACACACACACACACTTTGTGGTAAAATCATGGGTTTCTATTTGTTTCTGGTTAGAGGGGTGGGGTATTGTTTTTGTGATTTTGTGTGTGTGTGTGTGTGTGTGTGTGTGTGTGTGTGTGTGTGTGTGTCTGGGTGTCCAGACGTCATCTGTGTCTGTCAAGTGTATTTGTACAGAAGTTGACAGATGTTATTTTGATGTTGATGAGTGTTGAGAATGATAAAGGACAGAGAGAACAGACAACAATGGAATGACAATACAGTGTACACACACACACACACACACACACACACAAACACAGCCAGAGTCTCTGCTATGAAGTCAGCCATGACACAATGTTTGGTCAAGCATGGTTGGGTAGAGAGGCAATTAGTAAAAGCCGTGTAGGTACGTACGGCGGGGATAGGCGGTGTGTCGAGAACTCCAGCTGTTGTGTACCTACAAATTAGTCCGTTATTTTCACTTGCGTATGTGTGTCTGTATGCATGCACTCCAGTGAATGCAAACAAGTGTTAATGTGGTTCACATCACCGTATAATTGTTAACACCAACACACAGCCCCCAGCAATGAGCACACAGATGTCGGACATTACAGTCTTCAGCCATATTAGCTCGATGGCGTGACCTGATTGTGGGCTGCTTTATCTTTAGAAGCTGTTGGATTGTTATGTGATACAGACAGCAGGCTGGTTCAGCAAGTGATGACTTAAACCCCTTGTCAAAGTGTATTGCATGAAACCGTACAGTTTTCAACTATGTGACGATCTTCATGTGAGTCAGCGTAGTCCATTCTGCTCTATTGAACTTTTTCTGAGCAGCAGCCAATGTGACAGTTATGAGCAAACGGTGGCTTCTACAACATAGCATCGTAGTAGCAAACGTAGAGAAGAGTTATACTGTCTTAAGTTTGCTAACACAGGCAGATTCTGTAAAATCATCCAAGACCAACCAGATCAAATATGAAACCAAACCGATTTCTTAAAAAGGTATCGTCTCTAAATGTCTAACTTTTTATACTTGTTTAGTCAACGAAAGAGGCAATGACAACACGGAGCTTTAAGCAGTATCTATAGTGTGGCTCCACTGTATCTGTAGAGGTGGGAATCCAAAGAAAAGGGAGAGAGAGAGAGAGAGAGACTGATGGAGAGGAAGGAGAGCACCACAGAGACAATGGAACAATGCCCTCTAACCACTGCGCTGACATCTCTTTGTTGGGAGTGCGTGCGTCTGTGTAAGCGCGCGGGTGTGTGTGCGAGCATGTATTAATATTGATTTAGCATTCTGGCAGGGGGTCTTTGAACCTCACTTTCCCTACTCGAGGCCCGAGGGACGTATCGCAGACACGCACACATAAACACACAAGACGCGGCGTCAGATGTAATTAATGATACAACCTGAAGCCTTGACAGAGAGACAAGAATGGCCGCGTACCAAAATGCTTGTGACTGTCGGAGGTTTCATTTTTTTTCTTCTTTTTTTTTCTTTGGTGAACACAAACACATCTGTGTGTTCTTGCGTGTCTGGTCTGTTTGTGAGACGGAGAGACGGAGCCGATGAGCGAGAGAAGAGGGCTAAACTGTGATTCCCAGTAGTGCCTCTGCTCTGCATGTGAACTCTCTTAAGTAGACTGGAGGACTGGTTTAACAGGAGCACTTGTCTATGCATGTGCGCGGATGTGCATTTTAGTGTGCGTGTCAAGCGGAGTGTTTAATCCACGTGCTGCTCTCACGTAGCCTCTACCAGCGCTTATTAGCTGTGAAAGAGAGACGCATTTGATTTGAGTTTGCAGACGACACAGAATAAACATGAAGATGTTCCTGAAGACACCGTTTTAAAAAAGATTTATTTTTGTAACCAAAACGACGGGCTGAAAGATGGTCGTAATTGTCGAGCAATACCTTTACATACAATACATTTATTCCTTCTTCGTTCATATTTCAAACCTGCATTTCACATAGCTGAACGCACGTCCCTGAATGTGACAGTTTATCTGCCTTCACATATGTTTTCTGCATTGTTGTCTGTCAGTCTTATATTGCCAGTTGCTCCGTCGGTCTGCCTCTCTGTCTATCTTTTGGGATTATCTTTATAAGTCTGCAAGTTCACACACACACACACACGCACACACACACACACACACCAATCTCTCGACACATGTATATTTGATTCCTGCTTCAGAATAAACAATAACTTTGTGTTCATTTATTTATTTGTTTGTATTTGAGGCTGACAGAAGTGAGAAGTGTGTGTGTGTGTGTGTGTGTGTGTGTGTGTGTGTGTGTGTGTGTGTGTGTGTGTGTGTGTGTGTGTGTGTGTGTGTGTGTGTGTGTGTGTGTGTGTGTGTGTGTGTGTGTGTGTGTGTGTGTGTGTGTGTGTGTGTGTGTGTGTGTGTGTGTGTGTGTGTGTGTGTGTGTGTGTGTGAGAGAGAGCATGAAGAAGCTATTATTTTCTTATTCGAGGTTACACACGTTTTTTTCATGTTTCACATTCATCAAATATGTTTGATTTTCTTCCAGGTATTACTTTAATATGTTGTAATATTCCTCTCAGTTGCATGTGCTTTTTTCCGAAACAATCCTACTCAACTTATAGATCAAGGGATCAATAGTTATAGCTACGGAGACGGTAAGAAATAGCAGGTTCAGTATTTCTATGGCATCTCGCAGCGAATGCCAAGCTTCCATCTTCTTATTTACATATTGTTTGTTGTGTTGGCTGACTGTCAATCGCCTGCAGTGAACTCTCTGACAGGAAATAAGCTCTTTGATATACGCGGCACCTTACGCACTTAATTATCCATACTGTAGCCCTTGGAGACAAAACAAATGAAGCGCAATTGAACGTAATCAGATTATATTGGTGCTTCATCTTTCAGGGCCGTGCAGCCGATCACAGCTCGGAGCAGGTGATCGGCGGCTTGTTTCTTTGTCAGAGGGACCGTGTCGGTCCTGGCGATTTTTGCTCCTTGTGAGCTGGTCCACCCAGCTGGAGAGGTCTTACCTTGATTAGCTGTTCTTGGACACACACACACACACACACACACACGTATAAGATTGAGTGCAAACTACTGGGGTTGGTTCAGATGTTGAGAGGACGGGAGGAACACATGTCTAGTGTTATATAGCATGTCTTCTCTTCCTTCAAACAGCTTTTCACCCCGCCCTGCTGACTTTGTTGACTCCGTGTTGGTCTTCCCGCTCCGTCCGCAGCTTGTGTTTGTTAACGCGAAGACAGAATTCGAGCTGTGAAATATGGACCATCTTTCACCGTTGATAGATATACTGCATGTTTTGCCATTTTTGTGCCTCTTTGGTGCTCGCTCTGTTTTCTCGAAGCAGTCATGTTTACAGCCAACAGGCATCCTCCATCTCTCTGGCTCACCCACCCACACACACACACTCACACACACTCACACATACACAGTGTGTGGCTGAGGGAGGTCTCTAGCCATGGTTGCAGGTATCTGGCAGGCTTTTCCACACATGACCTGGTAGTGATTTACTGTCTTCATTAGCATGCTACTGCTCTGTGTGTGTGTGTGTAGGCGATACATTTGTGCTTTAGGGAGGGTTAGAGTTGGCTAGCTGTGTGTCTTTTGTGTTGAAGTTGAGTGTGTTTTAGAAGTATGAGTTTTTGGAATCAATAAAAAAAAAGAATCTGGTTTCAGCCTCCCCTTACTTTTCTATTCTTTTCTACTCTGTACCCTGCTATTCTGATCTCTTCTAGTCTGTTTGTTGTATTGTTTCTATGACCACAGCGTGGTTCAGTTTGGCACGGCCTGGTATGGCACAGTGTGTGTGTCTGTGTGTGTGTGTGTGTGTGTGTGTGTGTGTGTGTGTGTGTGTGTGTGTGTGTGTGTGTGTGAGAGACAGAGAGGGAGAGAGAGAGGGAGGGAGGGAGGGAGGGAGGAGAGAGAGGTAGAGCGAGAGGGACAGGCAGGGTGGCTCGGTGGGGGATGTAGCTATCCAGGGCAGGGGGCGAGGACAGACAGCCTGGACCAAGGTCACTCCTACTGTGTGTGTGTGTGTGTGTGTGTGTGTGTGTCCACTTGTCCACCCCAGTACAGCTGAGGATGTGGCCAGCTTCCTCTCATTCTCTCCCGTCTTTCTTGTTGAGCTTATTGTTTTTGTTTGCATTATTTTAATATTTGTATCCGATGCAACACGAGGACAAATGTGTTGTGATTTGTGACACACGACAGAGAAGAAAGGAATGAAGACTGATCTGTGTTAGTGCTGACAACTATTCATTGCTCCACAGGAACTTAATCACTTGCTGTTTACAGCTGCTTACCTATGGGGATTTGCTGCTTTTCAAATTTTTTTATATAATTGTGAATTTAATATTTCGGGGTTTTATACTTTTGGTCAGACACAATAACAATGGGTTGAGGGAAATTATTATTCTTTCTAATACATTTTTCTATTTTCTGACATTACATAGACATTTTTAGACCTATTTGTAGAATCTCTGCCTTTTCGTCTTTCATTGTCTCTCTCCCTCTCTCTCTCTCTCTCCCTTTTTGTCTCTCCATCTCTCTGTCTCTCTGCCTGTCTGCCTGTCTCTCTCTCTGTCTGTCTCTCTCCATTTCTCTGTCTCTCTGCCTGTCTGTCTGTGTCTCTCTCTCTCTCTCTCTCTCTCTCTGCCTGTCTGTCTCTCTGTGTGTGTCTCTCTCTCTCTCTCTCTCTCTCTCCTCTCTCTCTCTCTCTCTCTGTCTCTCTCTCTCTCTCTGTCTCTCTCTCTCTCCTCTCTGTCTCTGTCTCTGTCTCTGTCTCTCTCTCTCTCTCTCTCTCTCTCTCTCTCTCTCTCTCTCTCTCTCTCTCTCTCTCTCTCTCTCTCTCTCTCTCTCTCTCTCTCTCTCTCTCTCTCTCTCTCTCTCTCTCTCTCTCTCTCTCTCTCTCTCTCTCTCTCTCTCTCTCTCTCTCTCTCTCTCTCTCTCTCTCTCTCTCTCTCTCTCTCTGGGTCCAGATGGGCAGTTTGCAGGTTAACTGGTACAGCTGGAGCTGCATTATTAGCATCCTGCTGTGAGCTCTTATTGCTCTGCTCCTCTCCTCTTTCCTGCTCTTCCTCCGTCAGGTTTAGAGTTTGTGTTTTACAGAACGGACACGAAAGCCACAGTTTTTAGAACAGTGCTAGTTGTATTTACATGCAAAGTTAACCTTCAGAGGATAAACACCTTTGTTGTTGTTGCAATTGCATTAGTTGTATTCATATTTTCTTGAATTTTATATTTCATTATTTGTTTATTTGACTTCCATTTGGGGCAATTTTTAATTGTAAAGCATGAAGTGTAAAGAGTGAATACAGCAAGGGCATATTTGGTAACGCACTACTTAAAGATCTCAGAGTATTGAAACCTATTTTAAGCTGCTTTATTACATGGATTGCATATGACAGCAGTGCTTTTTAGGGTGGGGTTTACAGTTTGGTGAACAGAAAACTAAGCACGTCTCTCAGGCCTTTCTTTCCAGTGTGTGTGTGTGTGTGTGTGTGTGTGTGTGTGTGTGTGTGTGTGTGTGTGTGTGTGTGTGTGTGTGGGCCTTAATGTTGTTGTTGTGGAATGGAGATTGGCTTTTTAGTGGTATTTGGGAGATGCAGCGGGGAGAAGCCTGCTAGCTCCCTCTGACTCCTCCTGGGAGCAAAGATTAAAGAAACACACACACACACACACACACACCAGTAAACAGCAGGGTAGGATTAGAAAGAGGTAGGCAAACACATACACACATATCCGTTAGATTTAGCACCAAAAACAAACGATTAGTGAATCTTAATCAACACACTTCTTCTCTGTAACTTTCTCTGTCGATGTGTGTCGCCCCTCTCCACGTGTCTCACACACACACACACACACACACACACACACACACACACTCTCTCTCTCTCTTTCAACACACTGTTTCAGTTCATTGTTATTTTTTGTATACATCCGTCCCTATAGAATGTAAATAACAGTTGTTTCACAGAGAGGGAGGGGGGTGACCGTCTCTCCATCACCTTGACAACTAGATCAGAGCCTTGATTACCGGTTGCCGTGGTGATTAGCCCTGGATACAGACATGCTTGCTAACCTGGACGGGCGGGTGATTTTGTGTGTGCGCGTTCTAATCTATCGCACCGCGGTGGGCTCGCAGCTTTCCTCCACCTCACACTTAAATTTGCCTTTTAAAAGCATTCTGTCTCCTCTAACTGTGCGTCTGCACACTTTTCCTTCTATAAAGTAACATTTAAGTGCAAGTCACGACTACATTTTCCACTCAACCGGAATATTCGGTCAGAAAAAAATCCATTCTCCAAGTCACTCAAGTAGAATTCTACGATGCCTTTATCTTTCTAAATGGAAGTTTCTCTATGGGTTCAACTTGTTGAGTGGAATTGTGAAAGCGTTGACATTGAACATTTGTTCCAGCCTCTTCAATAAGCCCACAGAAGATCATTCCACAACTATACCAGTGACTGAATGAAAAACACCTGCAGCAGTAAATACCTGTAATCAATTAGGGCATGCCCTGACCCACCATAAACAATTTTTTATAACTCCTCGTGGATGTCGACTCTAGTCTTAACCAGCATCAGCACACACACACACACACACACACATACCGTTGATGTGCATCCAGGGGGCTGTAGTTGTGCTTTACATATGTAAACAGATGGGGGAACGGAGGGACTGTGGAAAAAGCAGCAGGAGGAGAGAAGGAGTTAAAAGGGAAAGGAGAGAGGGAGGCAAGGAAGGAATGGACGACTAGAGAGAGAGAGGTACTTCAGTTTTAAATGTTATTCCAGGGAGTGGCAAGCTTTTGTGTGTGTGTGTCTGTCTGTTTGTCTGTGTGTGTGTGTGTGTGTGTGTGTGTGTGTGTGTGTGTGTGTGTGTGTGTGTGTGTGTGTGTGTTGATGGTTTATTCACACAGTGATTAGGCTTATTCCCTCCTGGCCACTTTCAAGCTTTCAATTAAGATTCTAAACACAAATATACTCTGCATTTATTACTCTCATCCCTGCTAACGAGCTAAAAAGAGGTGTGTGTGTGTGTGTGTGTGTGTCTTTCCAGCTTTCCGTGTGCTTATTGGAGGAAACAGTAATTCCCCATTTTCCTCTGAAACTCCTGAGCGATGATTCCAAGGCCAGAGCGATGATGTGTGCGCCTCTCCTGTTTGAATATTAATTAAAGTCTCATTACGTATGATAATACCAGACTTGCATGTCGGCCACTCGTTACGACCGAGTGCTCTCCAGATGACACTGAACATCCTGTGTTGATGTGTGTTCTTCGTGTTTACGAACAACAACAATATGTGTGACCGAACGCACTTGAACGCGATGTTTAAGCTTCCACCTGCTCCCTGCAGTTCGTCTAATCACAGAGGTCTCGTGGCTTAATAATCAATCATGTCAGTTGTGATGAAGCTTCTCTGACGGATTCAAACGCTGTGCTTTAGGGGCTCTGAGGTGTCACAATAGGCACAGCTTAACAACCAATCATCCAACAGTCAAATCAGACAGCGATACGAGCTCTCAGACGACAAGAGAGCTTTTTCACAAAGCCCCGGCTGAACCGCCATACTTCAGCCACTTATTTAGATATAAAAACCGAACACACTTGAAATGATTCATTGCACCGCAGTTCTCCACTGCATGTGTCAAGCTACAATAGATAAAGAAGTTAAAATGGATCCAGATATGATTTTCACACCATCTGTACACTCTCTGCTGTAAAGTTAAGCGCTGTTGTGTCCTCAATTGTTAATCAATTTTATTTTATTTTTGCCTATTTATGATATCTTGTTGATATCTTGTGCTTATAGAAACCTATAAGCACCGCACGGCGAGGTCTAATAAAGATGTGATGAAATGTGTGACTTAAACATTTAAACAACCAGAGTGAGTAAGGGATGATGATGATGATGATGATGATGCTGATGATGATGATGGTGGTGATGTCTGTCTGTCTGTCTCTGTGTGTGTGTGTGTGTGTGGGGGGGGGGGGGGGGGGGTCTGTAAAACTGAGAAGGTTTTTGGCTTCTACAGGACAGAGCGCTCCAGCTTCCCACTGTTATGTAATCTGACAGGGAAAATCCAAGCTGCTATACACACACACACACACACACACACACACACAGAGACACATACTCTTTCCAAGACACACATGCACTTTTGCCCCACACAAACATGCTCAATTTGTGCTTCCTTTCATTACACACACAAACTGCTTTTCACCATATGCTGCCCTTGTCTGCCAATAGTGTTACTGTGTGTGTGTGTGTGTGTGTGTGTGTGTGTGTGTGTGTGTGTGTGTGTGTGTGTGTGTGTGTGTGTGTGTGTGTGTGTGTGTGTGTGTGTGTGTGTGTGTGTGTGTGTGTGTGTGTGTGTGTGTGTGTGTGTGTGTGTGTGTGTGTGTGTGTGTGTGTGTGTGTGTGTGTGTGTGTGTGTGTGTGTGTGTGTGAGAGAGATTCCATTGAAAGTATTCATTACTGGACAATATGAGATGTGCAAACAAGGAATGTAGCCATTATTGAAGGAGTTGCACGAGAGCCTCCTTTCTGTATGAAGCTCTATGAAGTCTGCTGCACATCTTCTACATCTTGTATGTCTGTAGCATTTACATCTATAAGATCACATCCCATGTATTTCACATCTTTTTTTGTTACCACAGGGTGTGAACTTTATTGTTTGTCATCCCTTCTTTTACAAACCTGTCAGACCAGTACAGTGCTGTGTGTTATACCTGCATCTATAGTCTACATGAATGGCTCAATATATGTTGTCTGATCCGTCACAACCTTCCTCCCGACACACGGCTCTGATTTGGTGGACTGGCATCTGTGTCGGATGTGTTATTGATGCTTAAAACGACATTGATGTACCTTACTACCACACGGATGTGACACAAAGAAAGGGCACGCAAGAGACCCAGCCACTGAAGTGAAACGGAAACTTTATTTTGCACTCGCTTTATGTTTTGTTGTTCTGTGGAATTAAAGTTGCAGACTGGAAATGACCACAGATTAACCTCTGACAGCAGACTGGAATGAGCGGGTCAAAAGCAGGCTGTTTCAGTGGAGCGCGTTGAATGAGGTTCCTCTGTTTGAAAAGGACCATCGCTCTACTTCCCATCTTCATTCAGCTACGTGTACAAAGCCTCGCCGTAAATAAACAAATGATGAAAATATTAACAATTACCACACAGAGAGAGTGATAGAACGAGAGAGGCAAAATGGAAGATGAGAGGAGGGAGGGAGAGAGAATGTGTGTGGGTGTTGGGTACTCGCGGGACCACAGCACTGCAGCATTCTTTCTGTGTGTGTGTGTGTGTGTGTGTGTGTGTGTGTGTGTGTGTGTGTGTGTGTGTGTGTGTGTGTGTGTGTGTGTGTGTGTGTGTGTGTGTGTGTGTGTGTGTGTGTGTGTGTGTGTGTGTGTGTGTGTGTGTGTGTGTGTGTGTGTGTGTGTGTGTGTGTGTGTGTGTGTGTGTGTGTGTGTGAGAGAGAGAGAGAGGGTGAGTAAAGGTGGGGGCACTCTTGGGACCCCTCCAGCACTGCAGCAGGTTGTGTGTGTGTGCATGAGTGTGTGTTTGTCTATTCTCCAGCCCCCACACTACCAATGGGTCAATCTCACTCCCCCCCCCTTCGCATCAACCCCCCCACCCCTGGTTGCCATGGAAACACACCTTGAGCGAGCCCCCCAGAGAGGTGCATACTCCTCCTCCTTCCGTCCACTGCTCTCTTCTTTGCTGCACTCCTTCTTTCTCCCAACGCCTCTGTTGCTCTCCCTCCGTCCACCCCATCAACCCTCACTCCACCTCTCTCTCTGCAGTCCTCCTTTCTCTCTCTCTCTCTCGCTCCCTCTCTCCCTCCTTTCTCTTGCTACCTCTCCCTTGCTGTCCTCGCCATCAATCGCCTGGCTTGCTTTACGGCCTCTAAGTCACAAGGGACCCCAACACGCACACACTTTCTACGGCTCTTTCACGTGCACACACGCAACCTCGCATAGTTTGGGGATGGAGGGGGTTGACATGAGCAGGGAAGGGCGGTAATGGGGGGTAGACACCCGAGGGACCCGCAGCAGCCCATACAGACACAGGGAGAGGAAGGAAGGGTGAGAGGTTGGGGCTTGTGGGGGGGCCAGGCACCCAAAGGAGTAACCCAGCCAAGACTGTGAAAGGGTTAAGAGGTGTGTGTGGGGGGGGGGGTGCAAACACCTCAGGGATCTGTCCCCCAACATAAACCAAGGAGCTCATTTATGTTGTGCTGCATGTTACAGGGGTCTGTGATGAGGCCAGCGTGTGTGTGTGTGTGTGTGTGTGTGTGTGTGTGTGTGTGTGTGTGTGTGTGTGTGTGTGTGTGTGTGTGTGTGTGTTGGTGTGACGAGGATGATGCCACCTGGTCCCTCTCCTCTGGTCAATTAGCAGAGAGAGAGAGGAGGGTAACTAGAGAGAATGAGACAGAGGGAGAGCATGAGCAATGAGGTGTGTGTGTGTGTTTGTAGGTGTGTGTGTGTGTGTGTGTGTGTGTGTGTGTGTGTGACAGTATTGATAGTGGAATCGTAATGATGAGTCTGACAGCTGTATGGACTTGTCCCTGTCTGTGTGTGTCCCCTCCCTCCTTCCTGCCCTCTGTCTATTCACACACATTACATTACATCCTGTTCTCACATTGGCCGTTTCCTCTTTTCCTCCAATATTTTCTCTCTGAGGTGAAACCTCATTAGTTATTCAACAGATGCACAGCAGCAACTCACCAATTACCTGTGTGTGTGTGTGTGTGTGTGTGTGTGTATGTGTGTGTGTGTTTGTGCGTAGCAGCTGGAATGTTGGGGGCAGTTTCTCTTTAAAAAGCACTCTCTCTTGCTCTTTCTCAGTCTGCCTCCATCTCTGATACGTTCTTTGAAGGGTGTTACTTGTTTGCTCCCCACTGTGAACATAACACTACATGAAATGTTCATGTTCATAATTACAGGCAAGAATCTGATAAAGGTGAGCGCTTAGAAGTTGAGTACTATTCTGCCATGGTCAGGTAGACCTGTCCGCCACAATACCGGATTGTGTTGCCTTGGTGTGCTTTAAAAAGCATTTAAAAAGTTCATTTCTGTTAACAAACTCAGAGTCCGAACCTTCACCCTGCCTCGCTCTCTTTCTCTCTCTCATCCCTCTCTCCCCTGTGTTCTCTGTCCCAGCTTAGGCCTCCTAGGGGTGTGTGTGTGTGTGTGCACATGTGCGTATGCGGGTGGATCAAATGCACTCTGTGAGACAAAGCGTAACGGCAGGATGCTCTACGACTCTATCATCTCACTATGGGTCACACACACACACACACACACACACACACACACACGGACTGGGTCTCAGAGGGGGACAGCGTACAGAGACCGCGGTCCCCACACACACTGATCAAAACAATGTATTTGTCAGAAAAGTCTTTCATGGGACACACACGCACACACACAGAGGCGTTGGAGGCCTCTCCCCATGCCCTTGTTCTGGACAGCCCAATTATCTCTCTGCACCTCACTGTTTTCCCTTCAATTCTCTCTCTCTCTCTCTCTCTCTCTCTCTCATTCTTATCCTCTCTCAATGTCGTTTTTGTCTTGTTTCATCTGTAGCCACTTTTTTCTTTCATCCAATAATTGATTGACTGTTAAATCACTTTCAAAGTCTCATTTGAAATGCTGACGGCGTCGGTGATGTCGTCTCGAAAAAAAAAAAATAATATATATATATATATATATATACACACAACAGCAGCATTTTTTTAATGGTTAATACTGAAATTATCAACAGAACAATCAAAAACAATAATGTTTTTGTTTTTGTTTTAAACTGTTTAAATGTCAGATTGGGCTTTAAGGACCTGGGATGGGCATCTTTGACAATTTTTTTCCAATTGAAAGACTTTATTAATTACAAAGAGGAAAAGAATCATAGTTGCAGCGCTACTTTAGATGACTAAGTGAAAACACACTTTTATATTGTAAGTCCCCAAATATTGTGTTATATTTGTAGCTTTTGACATCGAGATATCTATAGATATTTGTAGATAATGACTAAAATATCTGACTTCACTGTCATCATGAGATAAGTATGAGTAAAGCATAACAACATATCCTGATTACGTTCGTGGGATTAAGAACATTGCTGGAGTTGTGTTAATAGAAGCCGGTCGTAACCACATCTCTATACATGCCATACGTGTGCAGTTTGGGATTTTTTGTCTTTGGTAATTGCACCTAGAATACCTGCAGTAGCTACAGTGGTCTGATACAGTGTGTGTACAGTGAGGATGTCACAAACTGTGGGTAATGGGCACATCACTGAGTACATGTAAAGGTAGCCCATCTTTGACCACTTCCTCTGATCCTGGTGGCGTGGGAAGAGTGCGAGGCAACTTCTGAAGAGAGCGTTGTACCCCTACTGAGGGCAAGGAGCTTTAAAGGTGCCTTCTACACAGACCCCCAACACACACACACACACACAGGAACACTGAGATCACTGAAGCGTATCGGCAAAACTTTGTTATTCACCCTCTGTCTGTATCTCTGCCTTTTGTATTTCTGTCTTTTGCTTCTGTTCGGTTGAAACAATCTCTTTTGAAGAAAATAAAAGTTGAATAAAAGTATACTTTCACCAAGATGAGGAATACTTGCATGATAATTAAAATATGAAACATGACAATTACTTAAACTGGTAGTGCTGTACACTCCTCCCTCTCTCCCTCTCTCCCCCCTCCCTCTCTCTCCCTCCCTCTCTCTCTGTGTGTCTCACTCCATGTGACTCTCTCCTGCTGTTTCAATCTCCTAGTAAATGATAATGAACCTCTATCTGTCTCAGTATGTCTCGGACACACTGGCGCCCCACACAACCTAGCAGCCTTTGAGGTTTGTGTGTGTGGACAGGGGATGTTTGGGGAGCGGGACCATGGAGCATACCATCTCATCCATATAAACCCATGTGGCACCCAACACACACACACACACACACACACTGCCCCACAGCTATTGAGACGGGATTAGGGCACCCTTGTGTCGGCCTTTGAGGCAAAGAGAGATAGGAATCGTGTGTGTGTGTGTGTGTGTATAAGTCAGTATGGGTGTCATGGATGTATGATTGAAGACGTTATTAACCCCACGATCCCCTGCAGCTCTGCAGCTGAAGTTCTGCAGACTGTGTGTGTGTGTGTGTGTGTGTGTGTGTGTGTGTGTGTGTGTGTGTGTGTGTGTGTGTGTGTGTGTGTGTGTGTGTGTGTGTGTGTGTGTGTGTGTGTGTGTGTGTGTGTGTGTGTGTGTGTGTGTGTGTGTGTGTGTGTGTGTGTGTAGGTGTGCGTGTGTGTGAGTACGCACACGAGATGTGTAAGGGGAAAAAGGGAAAAAGTGACTGACCGTGTTCTCCATGAATTGTCTATGTGCATCTTTAAATCACTGTATGTGTATGCATGTTTCTGTGTGTTAGTGTGTGTGAAGACACCATCTGATGCCTCCGGGCCTTACAGTCCTGTGGTGTGCATGTGTGTGTGTGTGGTCCCACACGATGTGTGTGTGTGTGTGTGTGTGACTGGGGTATTGGTCCTGTATGGTACAATGGTGATAAGGACAACTAGCAGGAGACCTGATCGTCAGGGGTGCCAGTGTGTGTGTGTGTGTGTGTTTATGACGCCCACTTTTCATCTGGCCTTTCACCATGGGTGCTGTGATGTCACTGACACCTTCTTAAAATAGACACAGACACACACAAACATAATCCAAGTGAGAACAACTAGGAAGGATGGAGGCTTGGGGGACAGTCTCTTGTGTGTTTGTGACAAATATAAAGCTGAATACACCATCTCAGCAGTGACGAGCCCCGTGATCGCTGTCAACTGCACCTGAATAAGAGATTGTGGGAGGTGTGTCCACCTTAAATGACAGTCTGATAAGAGCACAGGTGTATGGACGGAGAGACGTGGTAGTAAGGAGACATTCAGAGACGTAAGCACAGTCTGTGTGAGGAGAGGTAACACGGGGTGAGGGGTTTGAATCGGAGCAAATTAATCTGCAAGTGATGGACCAAGAGGGGCGTTAAGGGGACATGGAGGGAGGAATGGGCAAAGTGAGGGATGGACGAGCGACTGCAGTGGACGAAGGCAGATAACGAGGACAGAGGGAGCGAAGGAAGGATGTCCATAGGAAGGGTAGATCATCCACAGCCCCGGTGGGGAGGACAGGCAATTACCAACTGGGGCAGATATGGCGCTGGGATTGGTGTGTGTGAGTGTGTTTGGGGGGGGGGGTTTGGGAGGGGGGGAGGAAAAATGAAAAGGAGAGCATGCAGCAAGGGTTGACAACTTAACTGATCTGGAGCTGAACCTCAAAATCGTATAGTTTTTCAAATGAAATGAAAATGTTTGCCAATGGTTTGAGATTATTATTATTATTCACTCGTTTGCTGTTTAATGTAGCTTTTTTTAGTCTACACTAAGACAATTTGTGAAACAAGTGGCACTACTTCAATGATGTATATTTAATTCTAGTTAGTAATAGAATTTGACCGATTGGAATATCACTTCCATTGATATTCCAGTTATTGATGTGTGGTTTACATGTGCATTTCTTCTTATCTGACCGCTTCTGTACGTGCAGACATCTGCCCTGAGCATTGTATGAATATTCTAAAATGGTGTCGTATGTTCCTGTTTTCGTGTTGCTTAACCCAACCTACATATGCGTGTCTGTCTCCTATTTGCAGAGGAGGGCATCAATCACGAATGCAAGCTGTGTAACCAGATGTTTGATTCACCTGCCAAGCTGCTTTGCCACCTGATAGAGCACAGCTTCGAAGGCATGGGAGGTACCTTCAAGTGTCCCGTCTGCTTCACAGGTGAGAGACACACACACACACACACACACACACTTTCACCGTCAAGGACAGTAGCACAGAAAACCACTGCTCACTTGTGTGCGATCTGCTTTGCATTTAAAAATGGACTCAGAAAGACCTTAGAAGCCAAAGTAAGGGAAAAAATGTACCGTGCGTCCGCTCTATTTTGGGGTTACTGTGGTGAGGATGAAATAACGGCACACTTGGATAGATGGGACCCACATCAGGGTCAATGTCCAGTTAGTGTGCCATTATGAAGATCAAAATAACCAACGTTGTGCGTTTTTCTATTGTTTTATTCCTGATGTATATTCTTTTCCTCCTCTCACCAATTTGGTTTTCTTGTCTTCTTTTATTCTGCCAGTTGTTTTTGCGACGCGATAACAGGTATCACAAGCGCCAGTTCAAGCAAAAAAACGGTCTCCATGGCACTCTACCGCTGTAAAATCTCGCCTTAACATTTCCCTTAACTAATGGAACGATTTCCATGCGACATCCTAAAGTAACTCCCTCAACTAAGGAGAAATTACACCTTGAGTGTCATTCTTAACAGCACTGTATATCAGCAATAAAATGTAGACTACTATAGACAGTCGTACCCTAATCATATGTGAATATTGTAGAACTGTTGTATATTATATAAATATGAAGCCAAAGGTGTTTTAACCACCACCACACTTTCTCTAAACAGCAAACTGTTCACGTCTTGTCACTTATTTTAGTCAAAAAACAAACATACGAGTTCATTATTGCAGTTGGAAGCCAGGTTTGCACTTAAATCAGCTCCCGTACTTGTTGTGGCACAGTACAGCTCTCTCTGGGTGACCTGCATCATGATACATAGAGTAAATGGGTTTGTTTTTTGGGTTAACAGTGAGATCATGTTAGGAACATTCATTGTTTTCTAACATTTCTAACTGAGGGAGTAATATTCCAGCGGGGGGGCTGCTGTTAAAGAAATGGACACAAAACTCTGCATGTGCAAAAGTTCATGCAGTATTACCTCCAAATATGAAGTAGCCTGTGTCTTTGAAATCCACTGGAGGACCCAAACAAAATGCTGGATGACCAAATTAGACCTGTGGTTCAGTGTATTTTACCAGAAACTAAGACTGCACCCTCCCTCCCTCCCATCTCTTGACTCTCTTTCCCCATACTCTCTCTCTCTCTGCCCTCCCTCTTTCTCCCCTTCACTGTCTCTCCCCTCCCTCAGTTGTTGAGTTTGTGTTGTGTGCCTCTCTCCCCCCCCCCCCCAGGTACACAGCAACGCTTTAAACTTTAACTCTATTCCTTGGTGGCTTATGAATTAGTAAGATGGGCACTACTCCTATGGGGAGGCTTAATAATTCAACACATACACACTCACAGTGAAAAGCCAAAGTTTACTGAAACAAAGGGGGGAGAAAGAAAGAGAAAAAGTGTATGAGACAACAGTGAAGCGGAAGTAAAAAAAAAAAAAAAAGAGGAGATAATTTATTGATGAATATCACAAGGTCTGCTGAGGATAGCTCTTCCTGTCCTGCCATTCATTTGCCATTAGTTGTGCGTGTTTGTGGGTTTAATTGTACTGAAAACTCAGTTGCCATTTGCTTGCTCCTCTGCTGGTACAGTATCCAGTAGATAGTGTAGCACTAATCGGTTCAGCAGTCCGCTTGTAAACAGTAAATCAGTCCATTGGATCTTGAGACATAGCTGGGTTGATTGCAATGATTCCTGATCAGTAATACAAAGCTACATGGACTGTAGTCTGTATCCCAACACCTTCAACTATACCTTGAGTTTGACACCATATACTAGTGACACGCCAACAACAATGGAGATCCAGCTGTTACTGTTGCAAATCTCATCTCAAATGTCCCCTTCAGTGGTAATAAGCATTGGCCTATTGACTAATAAACACTGTGTAACGTGTTGCCGTATGTGTCTTCCTCTCCCAGTGTTTGTGCAGGCCAACAAGCTCCAGCAGCACATTTTTGCCGTCCACGGCCAGGAAGACAAGATCTACGACTGTTCCCAGTGTCCGCAGAAGTTCTTCTTTCAGACAGAACTACAGGTAGGTCCCCGTGACGCTGACTCTGTGTTGGCCTTGACCTGACTCTGTGTGTGTGTGTGTGTGTGTGTGTGTGTGTGTGTGTGTGTGTGTGTGTGTGTGTGTGTGTGTGTGTGTGTGTGTGTGTGTGTGTGTGTGTGTGTGTGTGTGTGTGTGTGTGTGTGTGTGTGTGTGTGTGTGTGTGTGTGTGTGTGTGTGTGTGTGTGTGTGTGTGTGTGTTTTTAGTTCTTGTCTGGCATGAATTAGGAGATGGTTGTGTGCAGGTACTGATCTCATGCTGTAGTAAGTAGACTGTGTGCCCAAGGAGACTCACTGTGTCAGAGAAAGTGTGGTTAATATTCTAAACCTGAACCTTCCCTTCTTCCGAGACTTCCGCCCGTCCCTCAATATGCAGTAACCTTCTCCAGTTCCTCCTTCCATACCTCCCAGCTACTGTCCATCATTTTTACAGAATCCCGCTATTTACTGTTCATCTGTATTCATCCCTCCGCCCTCTTTCCGTTCCTCTGTCCCCCTCTTTCCATCTCTCCTCAGGAGGTCTGGGCAGGGTTCTGGCAAGCCTCATGCCATTAGGGTCCAGACACATTTGTGTGTGTGTGTGTGTGTGTGTGCGTATGAAAGAGAAGAGAGGGTATAAGTCACCCAAGAGTAGGTCCTGGGCCAGCTGTGGCCAGGTCTGTGATGATGTAAACCTCCCTGTCCTCCTCCATTTCTTCTCCGCCTCGTCTCTTGTATCCCTTTGGCACCAGTCTGTAGGTCAAACACCAGCGCTGTGAAAGGTGAAATCTGTGAACTTTCATCAGGACCAGAGGTGTTCGCTAAAAGCAGTTTGTGTGAAAGCCTGCAGCAGTTTATTAAAAATAATAGAACTGCTTGCATTGCACTGAAGAGACTTTAGTACTGAGAGTATCACCAGTGATACATTTTCTGGTGTTTTACGATTCTACTAGACAGATAAAATGATTAATAATTGATTACCAAAAAAAAAACTAGCTAAAATCAAAACAAGCTACAGTCTATCTTTAAGTGGAGTCTGCCAAAGCACCTCAACCATCATCGTGTTTGGGAGGCAGAACAAATCGTGCTCGGTGTAATGTTTTAGTGTTGAACCTGCACGTCGGTTTGCTTGCATCACTCAGAGAGAGTTCAAGCAAACCGAGTTGTCCCAGGATCACGAACGTCACAATAGAAGCACACATCACCTCATAGCTTCGCTCTGGCCCGGGTCTGGGTGACCCCCCCCCCGGGGTTCCTGCATCCCTGCCTCTAAGGCTCCTGAATTTGTTCCGCACCTCCGGGTGTCTGATTAATCACCAGCCTCCTTCCCGACCGTCTTCTGCATCTGCTCCTAGCCCTCCACCTTACTGCCCTTGAGTAACCTCCCGCTGCTATCACCCAGGCCACTGTGCACCTCATGCTGACCAGCCTAAACCCAAGTGAACAGCGAAACGACTGAAACAGAGCCTGGATGGCGACAAAATCACATTTTGGGATGAGTTGTGCATGAGGAACGGGCTACGAACCTCGAGTTCCTGTCTTCTGATCCATTTTTAGCCGTCCATCAGACCCCCCCCCCCCCCCCTTTATACTATATTTCCTCGTCCCCGCTAAAACCGCCATCAGCGGGGGCTCCACTGTTGTCTGACAGCTCCCTTGTCTTTACCACCTGGCTCGGCATCCTGTTTCTCATGCACACAATCAAGCTGGTGTCTCCACAAAGAGTGAACTTTTCTTTACATTTAAAGGATACAAAGATTCACAAGTGCGCATATACTTACTATAGGTGATTGGGTAACGCATTGGAACAGTGGAGACATACTGTACATCAGATTATTGATATGAATACATGAAGTTACATTCAATACACACATACAGTTTCCTACCACAGCAGCCAGTGACATCAACGCCTTATGAACCGTGTAGTCGACGGTGGCAAAAGAGCGTTCACTCCATAATGTGTGCTGTGTTCGACTGGTACGTAATACCATAGTATAATAATAGAGTGGTCGGTGTGCAGGTGACAGAGATTTAGACAAAGAAAGTCAGAAAAAGACCACAAAAATTTACAAAAGCCTGCCCCAGCCAGCCACACACACACACACACACACACACACACACACACACAAAGTGGCAGTGATGTAGGGCCGGAGGTGGTGGGCATATGGCTGGCCAGTCCATTTAACAGCAGGGTGGCTGCTGGACCCTGTCGGTTAATGTCCACACACAGGCACCACTCACACACTCACACTCACCTCCACACACCTCTACATACACACACACTCACACACTCCATCCCAGATGACTCCTCTCCTGGTGTCTGACCAGGTCACAACATCTTTATGGACTGATGAATTGTTGGATTGTAATCATCAATTGGATAAATCTGTTGTGACCTTTGGATTTAAAATAAACTTGGCTACATTTCTCACACTACCGACCTAAATAACTGTTGGTTTGATCTGCTTTTATTCTTTCTATACCAAAAACATTGCACAGTAGTATGAATAATAATACTTTTCTTTTTTATAGAGCACTTCTCATACAAGAGACGGAACAAAGTGCAACGCATTCAATCAAGGGTAGATTATAAGTGAAATTTAAAACGGAGACAATTAATAATAATAAAAAAAATAGAGAATGAATAATAGTAATTAGAATGACATTAGAATGCCATACTTTGGCTATGTTTCTTAAGTGATTCACCTTCTTTATATGTAAAGTCAAATGTAAAACGATGCCCAGGCAGGTCACTTCAAACCCGGGAGCTAGTTAAGTATAGTTCAAACTAATTGTATCAGAGTGGAGTCACAAGGAGACAGACGACACTTAAAGAAAAGATCTTATGATGGGGATTCACCTGTTGTCAATGCAAATCAGTGTTATCTTTATACTTTTGTCTCTGTCTTATGTCAAGCTAGTGTGAGTTAAAAGGTCTCAAATCTGTATACAGCTTCACTAACAGAGAGTTATTCTCCTCACATATTACCTCAGATGAGTTTGGTCAGATGAGTTTAATTCAGTTGTTTTCATTCCAGCTAAGTCGAGCTCAGTTCAACTTCCTTTCTCCCCCAGCTCCTTGTACTTCTTCCTCTTTGGCTACTGCACTCCGGCTATATCCATCTTGTTACACTTTGGTCATGGCCCAAGTGTGTATGTATGCGTGTGTGTGTGTGTGTCTGTCTGTGTGTGTGTGTGTGTGTGTGTGTGTGTATGTGTGTGAAAACTTGCAGCCCGAGCCCGACCTGACACAGCTCCATTGCCCCATGGGAGGGCTCTCTAAGTGGGCTAGACAGAAAGGCTGACTGGGGAGATGGAGAGCTACAACCATGGAGGTTAATGCCACTGCTAGCTGTTATAGTGTGTGTGTGTGTGTGTGTGTGTGTGTGTGTGTGTGTGTGTGTGTGTGTGTGTGTGTGTGTGTGTGTGCTTGCGTGCGTGCGTGCATCTTCCAGAGAAAGTGGAATGGGGTAATTTGTGTGTGTTTTAATGAGGTACCGATGGATGAAGAAGGCCGGTTGGCCAGCGAGAAAAGGCTTTGGCCTCTTTCAACCCCTCTGAGGGGCCGTATGATGTCAAGCTCAGTCTCTCTCTCTCTCTTTCTCTCTTTCTCTCTCTCTCACACACACACACACACACCCAAGGGTACCTGCTGCATGGACACGCCGCTGCATCATCCTCTCTCCTTCCTCATTGCACTCTCTCTGTCCCTCTTTCCGTCTCCGTCGCTCCCTGTGCATACAAAGACCGTTGCTTTCTCTCCACCACTCTCTCTCGACCGCTTGCTTTCACCTCTCTGTCCACCTCTTGCACCTGCATACCACAACTTTCACTCTCTCTCTCTCTCTCTCCTCCTGTCTCTCTCCCCTCCTCTCTTTCTGTCTTCCTCCCTCTCTCTGACTCCCCCCGTGCGTCCCAAAAGAACCAGCCCCTATGCATATTTTAGCCCCTCTCCTCTCTTCCTCTCTTCTGTGCCTCTCCCCAGTGCCCCATAAATAGTGCAGACGTAAGCTGGTAAATAAGAGATGTTTTGGTGTGTGTGTGTGTGTGTGTGTGTGTGTGTGTGTAAATAAGAAATGCCGTGGCCCTGATCAGTGAGGTCCTTCTGGATCTCTCTCTGTCTTTACTCCCAGTATCCCAAACACACAGGACTTTTCTCATTCTCTCTGTTTAAGATGCTTTCTTTAAATTAGCATGACTGTAGAAACTGCTTTTGTATCGATGATTTCAAAAAATTTCAGTTTTTCCACCACCAGCAAACAATTGTTTTTGCATTCATACAATATGTTTAAGGATACTCGAGTGTAACCAGTACCCAAATATCTACGGTACTTTTTTTTTGTATGATCTTTGGAGACTGTATCTCTCTTGTTGAAGTATACCTAGTCTGAAATAGTCATCCAGCTGTACATCAGCTCCTACTCTCTCCCATGTTGCATTCCCTGACAGACTTCTTGATCTTCACGTTCGTTTGAAGCCTCTAGGGGGTGCTATACTGCAGCTTCTGCCCTCAATGCCTCCTCCGCTCCCTCGCTCCATTCATCATTCAGCACTCCTCCCCGATCATCCCTTTTTCCCCCTCTGCCTGTTGTGCTACAGCATTCCCTTTAGCACTAGTGCATATTTAAACACCGCTGGATGAGTGGATTGCGGGTCAGATGTATAAATGGATGGATGTGGGGGACCCTATC
Organism: Leptoclinus maculatus; assembly: GCA_032191485.1. NCBI lineage: Eukaryota > Metazoa > Chordata > Actinopteri > Perciformes > Stichaeidae > Leptoclinus > Leptoclinus maculatus. Next base: position 7,431,858 of record JAVDOI010000007.1, read on the forward strand.
GTTTGTTTGCGTGTTGATTCCCTCCATCGATTCTTCCGCCTTTCCCCGTGTCCCAGCTGGTTTTGACTATTTTGAGGGTTGTGCGCGCACATGACCG
>JAVDOI010000007.1:7434454-7451954 GCA_032191485.1 Leptoclinus maculatus
TTATAGGCCCCAAATATTAAAACAGTGTCTTTTCTCTGATCAACAGTCCATTCATTCATACAAGACTTACGATAATAATACAACAGAAAATATTCACAATTGACAAGCTGGAAGTAGGAACCAGATAATATTTGGCATTATTTTCTTTCTTCCTTCACTCATCCATCTTTATGTCAATGCTCTCTCTGTTTTCCATTCTCCCCTTCTGTTAGTTTAGGGTGCATGGTAATCAAAAAAAAAAAAAAAAAAAAAAGCTGGCCCCCTGGGGACTCATGGGGATTGGGCGTGTGCAGTAATATGACAGTGACACGGAAGGCCGGCACGCTCTGCTGAATTGTGAGCTCATGTGTGTGTTGGATGGATCATGTCCGTGCATTTATTTGTACATCTGTAACCTTTAAATACATTCCTCATTTATGTCTGCCTGACATTTTGCATTGCCCTGTGTTGGTGTGTGTGTGTGTGTGTGTGTGTGTGCGTGTGCGTGTGCGTGTGTGTGTGTGTGTGTGTGTGTGTGTGTGTGTGTGTGTGTGTGTCCCCTTACACGCATATACATTCAGTGTCCTGCCTGTATTTTTATGAGTGTGTTTTTGGATGCTTGTGTATATGTTTGTCTGTCTCGTCACCCATGTCTGCAGGCTCCGGTCCTCATCTGGCACTCAGCTTCACAGTCTACAAGGACCGTATTCCTCGGCCCTGAGAGTAGTGCGTGTGTGTGTGTGTGTGTGTGTGTGTGTGTGTGTGTGTGTGTGTGTGTGTGTGTGTGTGTGTGTGTGTGTGTGTGTGTGTGTGTGAGAGAGAGAGAGAGAGAGAGTGTGTGTGAGTGTGTGAGAGAGAGAGAGAGAGAGTGGGAGGGATCATTTTTGAGCACATACCCACATTTCTCTCTATAGTGGTGTGACTCAAACGTGTCATGTGATGCTCAAGAATGATCCGTTATCTGTGCTGGAGGTGAGGTCACTTCCTATTTTGTGTAACGGCTTCCAACGGGGATCTCTCACCTCTGCTGTGAATCTCGTGCAGATCCTTTGACGTTGTGGTTGTGTGTGCGTGTGCCCTTCATGCTGTGAGTGTATTTTGGGTTGTGTTTACTGGTCCAAACCTGGCTGTTTGGGCCAGGAGCAACAGGAGAGGGGAAGTCCCCCGGGAGAAAAGAAAGGGGGGGGAGCTTAACAAACAGGACATGGTCAGAGAGGTCACCCCGGGGGCGGTGACGGAGGAGAGAAGGGGATGAAAGACGTTTTGGATGGATCATTTGAAAGTATGGGACAGCGTTAGATTTACAATATAGGAGGAAGAGAGACGGAGGGATGATAAGGAGAGATGGGGCCAAAGACGGTGGGAGGGGAGCAGGGAATACGTGTCGGCGGGATGTTAAGGGCAAGGGGGTGCGTTTATTTTCGATCTGCTCTCGTGGCAGCATCCTGTCCTGGACGGGTGGGGCTAAAGACAAGCCAGGGAGCAGAGGAAGAGGGCTAAGACAGCCCATCTGCTAGTCCCAGACACACACACACACACACACACACACACACACACACGCTCATTCTGTTGGAAGAGTGTCAACTCTGAGCTATAAATACACTGAACCCAAAGAAGACCACAAGGCGACGAAGGTGATTTTTCATTTGGTGTTAAAAACAGCAGTGGAGATGGGGCACACGTACACACTCAGACTCACGCAACATTTGGACTGCCTCCAATCCCCCCCACATACACACACCTCCATTTCAACGTGTAGTTGTTACATCATGACAGAACAAGCAAAGCGTTGGTGTGTGTTTCTGAGTTCAAGTTGCCGAGAGAAAGTTATTTTGCCGTCCTGCCGGCTCGGCCCCCAAACGAGGTCATCAGTGACGAAAGTCTGATCGTTGTCGTTCGTTTTGCTGTAATCTGATGTTTAAAGACGGGTGTTCTCAGTTCAGTCTAGCTACCTGTGCGTTTCTGCTGTACACAGGAAGCTACGTGCACACATGTTAAAACGCAACCATCAGCATCATAATGCAGTAGATAGCAGAGAGGAGCAGGACAAGGCAGATTACATTTTCTCTTATCTCCATCTCTCGGTTTCCTCTTTCGCACCCTTCTTCCCTTCCCCCGTGAGATTGTGTGTGTGTGTGTGTGTGTGTGTGTGTGTTTACTATTGTGTATTTCTAGTCTTTGCAAATTCTTTATTGGCATCGTGTGTGCATCCATGTGCTCTTAGCTGCGAGCGAGTCTGTGAATGCATTCCTGTGTGTGTGTGTGTGTGTGTGTGTGTGTCTGTCGGGTTTGTGCGTGGGTAATGCGACAGGGCCATATTTCCCCTGAGCCCAGGGCTCTGCAGGCTTTAGCCTCGCTCTCTCTAAGCAGTTTAGGAAAAACAATGACAGGCCTCTGTATTGACTGGTCTGGGCTGGCTGTTCTCGCTACAGCACACACACCCTCTGCTGTGAAAAGAACAGTCGAAATATGGTGGAATAAAGTCCAAACCAGGGTTCCTGGGGTGGGACGTGGGGTTTTACGAAACAACGCAGTCCAAGTTGACTATACCCTGAACTGGAAGAGGCTGTTCTAACGGAAATAAAAAAACACTTTCTATTTGAATAGATGACAAACTATGAAGCAGAATCCAAAACATAAAGAAACAAAGGCTGCAGCCTCATGTTATACGGCATGCTGCTCATACTGTACACTCTCACGTGTTGTTTGAGGCCTCTCTTACCTCAGCTGAAGAGAGAAGTTGGCCTTCATGTCACATTTGAATAACAAGCCTTTCGGTTGTTGTTGACTCTTAACGCAAATTCCTTCACACTTGCTTCATCTGTTTCACATTAAAACACTTCCAGAAGGTCGAGGGACATTATCGCCTTGGCTTTGCTGGAAGGCTTTTATTGTGAAACTTCTGCAGGTGTGAAGTCTCATTAAAGGCAGCTTCGCTTGAGAATTGGCCGCACTAGAACCACGGTAAACACTAAATATAAAAAACAAACCAGTCTACTCCTCCTCCTCGCCTACACTCCTCCTTCTGTCACCCATTTTTCTCGCTCTAGAATATATCAATTACTCTGCTGTAGAGCAGATGTCACACTGTGACACACAAACACACACACACACACACTTCTCATTGATTGCCCTGCTCCATAATCAATACCAAGCCCCCAACAACATAGTAAATGAAGAGAAGTAACTGGGAGGTGTGTGTGTGTGTGTGTGTGTGTGTGTGTGTGTGTGTGTGTGTGTGTGTGTGTGTGTGTGTGTGTGTGTGTGTGTGTGTGTGTGTGTGTGTGTGTGTGTGTGTGTGTGTGTGTGTGTGTGTGTGTGTGTGTGTGTGTGTGTGTGTGTGTGTGTGTGTGTGTGTGTGTGTGTGTGTGTGTGTGTGTGTGTCATATGAAGTGTGTAGCATGACCGACTGTCACACATCCGTCCATTACATTCCTCTCTCATCTCAATCCCTCTCTCCCTCTCTGTCTCCTCTCCTCTGGGCTATTTCCAGCAGTCCACTGCAGCGCTGCAAGCTCCTCCAGGGAGTGACCGTGGCCTCCCTCCCTCCTTCCATCCCTCCCTACTCTTCCTCTGTCCCTTCTTTCCATCCCTCGCTCCGTCTACAAATCAATACGGCAGCAGCAGAGACCCAAAGAACCTGAGGGAACACACACACACACACTCTCCCTCTTCTCTCTAGTTCTTTCCTCCCTACTTCCCTTTTTCCTTGTTGTCATCCGTCTACTACTGGATCACTGTTTATCTCCATTCACACGTCTAATGGCCATGACCTCGATGGTCATACATGAGGCAAAGGTGCAATGACAAAAGCCAGACATGGATGTGCAGGAAACAGGACAGATGCACTGGACAACATCTTGCCCTCTCCTCTGGTGTAGAACACGATCACTTAAAGAGGAATGAGCCTGACCTCTTCTCTGGCCATCGGAGGAAATGCAGCCAGTTGGAGCGGAGAGGCCGAGGATGGGAGAAAGCAATGGAGTGAGAGGCAGCAGACAGAAAGAGAGAGAGAGAGAGAGAGAGAGAGAGAGAGAGGGAGGATGGGTTTTTTATCATAATGGGGTCAGTGGCTCCCAATGAGATCTGCTTCCTCACTGGAGAGGCCTCCACACACACACACACACACACGTATACAGAAACAGACACTTGTTTTTCACTGTCCCGTTCATTATTTTTCTCATTTGCTCACCCATTTCTTTGAAACCCCTCTACTCTATGTGTCACTGAGAGTTGTGTGTGTGTGTGTGTGTGTGTGTGTGTGTGTGTGTGTGTGTGTGTGTGTGTGTGTGTGTGTGTGTGTGTGTGTGTAGGACATTAATACCCTTTGCTTTCCCCTGGATGCGATAGCTTGGCCTCTAAAGCCGTGTACGGCATACTCTCTCTCTCTTTCTATAGCTCGCACACACACACACACATACACACACATGCACACCACGGGGCTCAACGAAACATGCACAGCAAGATAAGGGCCATAGAATGACAAATAAGTATTTATCAACCCCAAACCACGGATAATCCTTCACATTTCTGTCCCCATCCACCCCTCCTCGCCTCTCTGTTCCGTTCATCCCCTTATCCCCTCCTCTTTTTTTCTATTCTCCCATCCACTGTTCTTTTTTTTTCTGTAGTGAGGCCTATCTGTGTGAGAGAGAGAGAGAGAGAGAGATTAATCTGAGAAAGCTGCTTTTAGTGGTGGTGAAGGGGGGGGGGGGGGCGTTGATTGGGAAGATCTCACTGGGAATTGTGTGTGTGTTGTGTGTGTGTGTCTGTAAGTGTTAAGAAGAAGGGATGATAGGGAAAGATTTCAGAGGGAATTTGTGTGTGTGTGAGAGAGAGTGAGTGAGTGAGTGAGAGAGAGAGAGAGAGAGGGAACGTTTCATAGGGAGAAAGCCGAACAGTCTGGGGAAAATGAGGAGAGAGCAGGAGGAAAACATCCATGTGGAAATTTATCTGACACACGCACACACAGACAAATTCCCAGAGAAATCTTTCCAATCATCTCCCTATCTCCAGTGCGCACATACACAGACAGTATCTCCCCAGCTTTAGATGTGATCCTAGCCAAGTTCCAAACCAGCAAATCCAGATTATCATGAGTTCAGTTCCCCATTGTAGCTGATATGGGACAGCCACAGAGGACTAAGTGTGTGTGTGTGTGTGTGTGTGTGTGTGTGTGTGTGTGTGTGTGTGTGTGTGTGTGTGTGTGTGTGTGTGTGTGTGTGTGTGTGTGTGTGTGTGTGTGTGTGTGTGTGTGCTGGAGCAAACATACTTGTTTTTGCACATATCTGTGTATAACATTCCCAACACAGCAGCCCTGTTAGCGTGTCTACCTCTCAGTCATGGCGTTTAACATAGTGTTGGTTGTGTGTGTGAAGTATGTTGTGTACTTGACCGTTTTGCTGCCTATACCTCCGTTATTTACACATGCATACCCATCCTGGATCTCAGTTCCTCCACTCTAGTTTTTTTTTTACCCAGAGATCGCTGCACCGGTCTCCCTTTGTGCTCTCGCTGCTGTTGTGAATTTAAATTTAGAAAAAAAAAAAGGTGGGTTTTGTTTTTGTATTGTGATTATGTATTGATGTGTAGTGCGCTGATGCCTTTGGAGAGATGCGAGTGTAGGCGTCTCCACGGTATGGAGACGGTCTCTGTAAAATATTAATCACAATATCAGAAGACACAAGGGTTCCACAGATCTGAGTAAACAAATCGAGGCTCTGGGTTCCCACAGATTAGAAATAAAACAGAACAAACACTAAATGAGCTGTAATGGTTTGGTCCGGACCAAAACCAGGTGCTGCTTTTATTAGATTAGACTAGGTGCGTTGTTTGGCTGTGTCAATATGTGCAAAAGTATAAACCACGGGTGTCTGTTTTCTCTCAAATTTCAAAATGTTCAAATCTGTTTCTTTTTCCCGTCTTTCTCATAACATTTTGTGTGCTGTACCCACGAGTTCATGTTTTGCCTCGTCCGCTCGTCTTGTTTTGTCCTCTTTTCTTCCCCTCCGTTCTCTTCCCCTTCTTCCTCCAGACTATGTTTAAAGCGAGGAGGCCTCGCTGTCTGTACTGTGGGAGGCGGTTGTGTTTCTGTTCTCTTCTGTTCTATTATTGGGTGGGGGTGCAAGTGGAAAGCACTGTGCTCACGTAGCCCATTATTTCTCTCATCATGTGTTCTCACGTTTTCTCTCTCTCCCTCCCTCTCCCTCTCTCCCTGCAGAACCACACACTGAGTCAGCACGCGCAGTGAGACCGAGGCCCGGCAGGATCTCTCGACTCAGCCGGGGCCCCCGACCCGGAGCCGGCGGGGGACTCCCATCTCCACATCACAGCCAATCAAAGTGTCATTTGCTACTCACATGTAAAACTCTAACGATCGCGCCACTGGGCGCGGCTATTAGGAGCAGCGGGGGAAAGGAATATTAATGGGATATGCTATTAAATAAAGAAAGGAGAAAGTGGGTGAGAGAAATGGTAAGAGCTAGATGAAGGAAAGAGAGTGAGAAAAGGTATTGTACGTGCAGTATTTTTTATTGTCCCTGCCAACCCCCCCCCCCCACCCACCACCACCACCACCACCCCCCACCAGCTTCTTCCTCCCCCTTCTCCTTTCCTCTCCTCCCAACCATCACTCCCTGGGTCAGGCATTTTATTTTTTTTAACAAATAGAAAAGGACAAAAAGCAAGAAAACACCCTTTGTTTTGGGATTTTTTTAATAGATTGTAGGAAAAAGGCTTCACTTTCTCGTCCCCTCGGTTGCTTATTGTATTTAACTTCATAGGTGCCAATTTCTTTGATTTTTTCTTTCTGCCATATGCGCTTATTTTTGTTTAAATTTGTTGTACCTTTCATTTCTCGCCGTAAGTAGGTACTTGTGCTGTGTTGTGATTGTTTGTTTTGCCAGTCGTAATATTCCTGAGTTTTTTCCCCCCCAACTCTCCTTTTTATGATTATTGTTATATATATTTTTCTTTTTTGTAATTACTATCAAAAAAAAAAGTCTCATCAAACAAAATAAAGTGCAGAAAACCATACAGATGTATGTTTTTTTTTTTTTTTTTGGATTGGGTTTTCCAGTCTCTATGGGGCCTATAATGGTTATTGTAAAAATGAATATCATCGATTTCAGTGCGTCTGGTCAATGACTGCTTTTTAAATGTGAATTAACCAGATTGCAATAATCTAGTACAGACAAAAAAGATAAAACAAATAAAGAAATGACAAATAAAGAATTCCTGTGTCATGTGCATTTATTGAAAAGAACTAAATATGTGAGCTTGCATGCATACAGTGTCATTAGTAACTATATCTCTAATATGTAAGTGCAATACTCTCCAAGTTGGGTGGAAATACTAATGAGGACGATTCAGAGACGAGATGGGTTTAGATTTCACATTTCATGCACAAAGGCAGTTCACAGTGCTTTAGATAAACCATTCAACGTTCAACTAGAACAGGAAAGAGGAGAAAACATATTTCTGCTACTTTTATTTTGTGTGACTTTTCTCGAATCATCTGCATATTTCTCTGTGAAATAGGTCTTCAGATCTACAGAATAAAGTATTCAAAGGAAACGTCCAAACCTGAAGGGTTGAATGTGTGAGTGAGGGCGTAGGGGACAAAGGTGTTCAGATAAATGTCATTTTAAATTATACCGTTATCGACAAACACATTGTCGTTGTGATCAACAACTCGCATGTGTGTTCTATCAGTACCGGGTGTTATGTTGTACAGATGTGGCTTTGGTATAGTTTGACTTTGTGCAGGTTACACAACGATTTATAAACTTAAATTGTTTATATTATTCTTGTTTCTAGTCAGTCTTAAAATGTCCTTGTAAATATGTGATTGCAAACATTTTATGTTCTCTATCCTAATAAAAATATGATTAGATTACATTTTGGATTTTTAAGGATTATGAAACAATACACACACCTTGTCATTTAAAAAAAAAAGAATGACCGCGTGAAATAATTTACTTTCCGTCATCCAAAACAGCTTTCCGGGTAAAACACAGTGACAGCATGAGGCATCCACTCGATGTTTTCGTGGTTCTGGTAATTCCTGCATGCTGCATGTGCTGACATAGTTACGCATACGAGACTTCCTTCTTTGATTATTAGAAGTCTGAGTGAGAACACATCACACACTCCAGCACAGTGGAAGTCCTCGTATCCACTCTGTTCAGTGTAAATGTCACTGCCGTGAGTGGAGTCAGGAAAACTGGAGTCCATGCTGATGGCATGACACGGTACCGATTCAACAATTGTTGGCAAACTTCTCCCATCTCTGTTGAACACAAAGCACAGACTGTCATTATACCCAGGGACCACATTCACAAAGATAACTGTGGCATTGATCACACTTTGCCACAATCATCTCGGTATGGACCTACTGATAAAGAGACGCATAATGCCTGTTTGGGATTTGTAGTCGAGTGCTTGTGTCCTCCATTTCACTCCTTTCAGTAAGAAGTCAAATACATTTAAAATGGAAAACAACAGATTTCTATAATATATAATAACTATAACATTTGAACAAGTATTCCTGTTCAGATTGAAATCTCTTTTGAGTCCCAGCAGTGCGAACAGTACAGTGACTGTCTCACAGTTATTTTGGATATAGAAAGTGTAGAAATATGGAGGTAAGATTTCCAGAATTCTCCAAAACACAGCCTTGACGTACCAGCCAGCAACTGCCTACTGGCACATCCAGCAGACACAGAGCATCATGACCATCCCATTGAAGATGCATCTCCGGTCACCCGATGAAGGTAAGATGTCGAGGATCAAACACGTGTTCAGATTTGGTATGAACGAGCAATGAGACTCAGCAATACAGTCCTGCACAGGTCGTCAAGCCAAAACAATGACAGACAGAGGCAAATATGAACAGACATTGAGGAGTATGTTTCTCAGTGGGATGAGCAGTACTGACAACCCCTTCACTTCTACTTGTCTGCGGTAAGAGTCTACAGCCATGCTAGCTGCTCTGTGAGGCCGTACCTTGGCTCAAGTGTGCTTTGGGCTGCATGCTAATGTCGCTATGCTAAGATCCTCACAATGCCAATGCTAGCTTGTTGACATTTAGCAGGCGTAATGTTGACTATGTTCAACATCATAGTTGTTGTTTTTTGCTAAATAGCACTCAACACAAAGTTTAGCTGATTCAGGAATTCCCTTATTTGTTCTTAAAGTATTTAGTCAGAAACCAAATGATTGGGCAAATTGAATATTTGACCTCATAGCTGCAGTAAATAAAAGTTGGAGGATCACCAAAGTGATTACCAATCATCCAGATGTCTACCAATTTTTATGGCAATCCAGTCGAAAGCTGTTGAGACATTTCACTCAAAACCTCAAAGGTCGTCCTCATGGTGGCACTACGGGAAAAGTCAGGCAATTAGAATTCAGCCTCTGGGAAACGTTAATAATCCGGACACAGTTTTGTGCCAATCCATTTAGTAGATCTTTGGATCTTTCACAGGATAAGTGGAAAATCTGACCAGCTGTTGGTGCGAGATGAAAAGTCCGGGCATCGTTTAAGTCAATATGATTCATCGTCTGCATGGCGGAAACCATCACTTAAGAGGGCTTATTTCACTTTGGTATTTTGTGTTATTCCAAGAATGTTACAGTGGACTCTATGACACCAACCCACTTTCCCTTCCATTTTCTTTTAACATAAATCACACACATGTTGCTGTTTAACATGATCTCCTCTAGCTGTGTTTTTGTAAGACTGACTGACTTGATTAGATGTATGCAACCTTCTATTTTCAGCAGTGTCCATGTGTCTGGGCAGCTGAGTTTTTGCAGCTGCTGGGAGCCTCCCCACCAGAAGGCTGTAGCTTGTACACTTACTTGTATTATCAGAGCAACGTTTTCCTCTGTCGGCTCACTGAGTATGTCTTGTGTATAAATCCACTGGTTTCAAGATTTTCTGCAGAAACTGGACCTGTTAAACGTTCTGCAGGACTGACCCTAAAACATATGGTGTGGAGGGTCAAATAATACATTTGTTCTATTACATTTATTTGTTTTGTGTCACACATTTAATTTACCAACATAACTGAATATTACATTACAAAGATGTCATAATTCTTTTTTACACATTTAATTGTAATATATATATATATATTTGCACAGTAGCCAATACTGTTCCCACTTGGAATTTACACCTGCAGCCGATGACTCTGTTTAAAGTGCATTAGTGTCCTAATTTTATAGTTTAATGTCTCTATTGTTGTGCATAGAGGGAGCAGACAGACCATTTTCACTTACACACACACACACACACACTTAATCACCAGAAAGTGAATTGTAGGTACCACTTCCACTACTCATAGAGCTGCAGACGGTCCCTGCCTTCAGCTGTCGTGACAGTTGAAGTGGACACTTACACAAAGTTTGCTGAACTAAACCCGCGCGGTAAGAGCCGTAAAACAAACAAAAACAAACTTCACGTTTTTTAATGTTGTGAAACACATATGCAAGTTTGTTTTTTTCTCCGTTACAAACTGACAGCGCTGCATGACAGAAGCTACGGCGGTTAAAACTGTGATATATGTCTGTGTGTCAGCGCATCTCCCTCCGTGTATTTCCGGGTGGCGCGAGGCTGCTCCGGTGCATCCCCAGCTAGCATCAGTCGGTTCAGCCTCCCTCCGCCATCCAGCCACAACAACAGCTACCGGAGGCCGGGACACCAAACAGTTATTGACCGAGACACATCTGTTATTGATGTCGTAAAGCTGAAACCGGGCAGCGGGAAGGAGTCATGGCGGCGTCGCTTCTCTCCGAGACCGACATCAGGTACCGGTCCATGGCGGAGGAGGATCCGAACGGGAACGAGCACGGGGCGGCTGCACGCAGCGCGGAGCCTCGCTGGGGACCGCAGCACGCCGGGGCCCGGCAGTTGGCACGGCTCTACTCTCCCGGTGAGGACGTGTTTGTTCGTTTGTGTCATTGGTGTTGTCACTTGCTTTTGTCGGTAACGGGACTACGAAGGAGACATGGTAACGGTGGAGGCCTACATGCCGCAGAGCGTCATGATGTTAATGAGGATGATGGAGACAGTGTGGCTATAGGAGCTGTTATTGATATGTAGACTAATTTACGACCAGTCACTACAACCTTATTATGGCTGCGCATACAGTAGGCTCTCTTTGTCCTGTTGCCTGCTGTGAATGATTGCATTAAACAGTGTATCAGTCTGCAGTTTACTGTCCCTAATATATATTTGGTTATTGACATCTGCTAGACTGTGTCCGCACTGTGTAATAACACTGAGAGAAATACAATATTTTAAACACCCGTATCTCTTAGTATTTGCCTTTTATTTAAGGTGGACCTCCACAGGGAACTGTACCAAGGTGTCTCAATGATCAGGATCAGAGTCTGGCTTTAGACCCACTGAGACCTAAACACACTAAAAAGACCCGGAGACCGAGGGGTCAGGGCGAAGGCCATGAACTGCAACATTTGTCTCCTGGCTGAGGACCTCATCTTCCTTCACCTTACTTCCTGTCATCTGTACTGTCCTGTATCTAATGAAGGCATAACAGGCCCCAAATAATAATATTGATTGCAAGGATATTTGTGTATTTAAACGAACAGTCTTTTTAATGTGTGTGTGTAGAGATTTTACAGAGCTTTCCAGATAACTCGGGGGCCCTTTGCTGAAGGTCTGTGAACACATTCTGGTGATGTAAACAAACATTTAACTGCGGCAGAAGATATTACATAACTTCGTTGCTCAGTGGTTTGTGGGTAGATACATGAGTTTGGTGTGTGGGTCAAAGCAGGTCTCCTTCACTGATACTCTCATCGCAGAGTGCTGCTCAGCCTGTAAAAGCTGTTGCATAATGTCTCTGGAGGCAGCCCTCTGAAGTATGAACATTTTTAAGATATTTGCATAGAGGTTGTAATAAACAATGTGTTTAGATGCATGATGGACAATGTAGGATCTGGTGTTTTTGCACCCTAACCTAACCTCGAACCCTAACGCTTACTGGGAATTAAAAGTCAGGATATCCCATGCTTGGCTGCATGCGTTTTGATTATTCTCTGTTGAATATGTCTCTCGCAAGTCCCCAGACTTTATGGAAGTACAATCATGACTTGCTCCACGTACCCCTTTGACATTTGGAAAACAGATTGGTTCTTAAAGGCCAACCCCAGTCACGTGCACACATGTTTAAAATGCCCCTAGCACTACCTCAGGTAAAGGCCTTTTACTCCTACAGGAGTCACGGGGAAGTTTTTCAGATGCAAGTGAAGTTGTTGCCCCCAGCTAGGAGAGAGAGAGAGACGCTCAGTCCCGGGACAAAATCAATGTCTGCGAACACAGTTTACAGCCGTAATCCTCAAATCCAGTCCTCGGGGGTCGGGAGTGTTGCCGGTAGTCTTTTTCCCCCCCCCTGCTTGTTTAAATTCACCGGGCGTCCCAGTCCCAATAAGTGTCTGATTAGGCGTCTAGAATGAAAATGGCCTGGCAGAATAAAAAACAACTAAGCAGCAGTCTGGACCCCGGAGACAACATTTCAGGAGATACTTTAATAAAACGACAGTGGTCGTTATTGTTGGCAGGATTGCCCGCTGCCGTCGCAACAAAGTGTTGCCTCTGAGGTCATCATGTAGTAGCGTGCAATGTGGGCGTTGTTAAGCAAATGTAGCTTCCAGGGGATATTTTCCCGTCAGCTACACCCCCCCCCCCTAACCCTCTTCTGTGTTCATTTCAATCACATCTTTTTTTTGTCTCAGCCATATTGGCTTTTATTCAGGAGTCATCTGTACAAATGAAAAGAAGCTGACGAGTTTCATGTCTTTCTGTTCAACATGAACCTGCTCATGGGTCTTCAGGATTTTAACTTCAGCATCCACACTTGAGTCACAGCTCAACTCTGGCCTTTATTGACTGGCTGGGAGAGGGAAAGCAACATTTAACCAAGGAGATAAATTGAGCCGTTTTATCGCTGTAGCTCCGTTGGTTTCGGGGCGGCAGCGAGCGCCTCGGCCCTCGGCAGATAAAACCTGCCCCACACCAGTTGTGCATCAAGCTGGACTGTGCCACATTTTGCCCGACCATCTGCCCTGCGTCTCACTTCACTGAGCATTTTAATTGCCTCTAGACGGACCACGTTGGCCACTTGTTAACGCTTCCTAAAATAGAAACGACGATCACAGAAAAGAACGGTATATTCACCAGCCAGAGCCGCGTTATTGTGAGGTTCACGTGAGGTCACGACATGTGTCACGTGGTTTCCATCCGAAGCCCTTACAGCACTTTGAGTGCTCTACTCACTGAGCTGTAAAGGATCTTCTGGTCGAGCTGGTGACTTAAAAAAAACAACATTTCACATCTGTCTGCGTGCAGAACAAACCGCTCTCTTCAGTGGGAGCTGGTGGGACACGTAGTCCTATTCTTAGAGTAAAGGAGTCACCTTCGCCATTAATGGAATTGGATCTACTTTGTTATTCAGCGCTATTACATTCGAGAGATAACCATCTCCATTCTGCTGTTTGGTCTATTCCACTGCCAGGCAACGCAAACATTACACATTCATGTAAACAGACAAGCTTTTGTACGTGCAGGTAGACACACACACACACACACACACGGTTGATTATTTAGCTTCATTAAAGTTGGATACGAGCTGATGACGGGGAGCGAGAGAGATGTTGGACCAGGACCAACTGTTTTTTGTGTTCATTCATTCACCGATCACAGCATCGACTGATGAGCATTAGTAGTAGCAGCGTTAGGAGATGTGAACATTTAGTACCGACTCATCGGTTTGGCAGCAGTTTACCATCGGCCCAAGTTAAAGATGGAATAAATAACTTTAATATGAAGCTTTTATAGCACAGTGCAATTACATTTGCCAAAACGATCACATGGGACATTAATAAACCTACAGTTATGTGTCCTGAAATTAAAATCAAACATACGCTGAAGTGAAAAACTAATTAACATCGCGCATCAATATGAGAGCAGGCAGAGCTTGATAAACACAAGGCAGGGTGAACACAGGAAATGAGGAGGATGCTGATGAGGACTTTGCTCGGGTTTGCTCTGCCAGCCTGTTGTTGTTGTTGTTGTTGTTGAGTGCAGCGCTGTGATTGGTGGATAAGAGGATCACGCATGGTCCCGACACTTTATCCCTGAGCGGACCGACTCTGGGTAAAAATAGCCCGCACAAGGCAGTCGGACGCAACACAGATTATTTTCTTTTGTGGCGAGGTTCTCAGATATCTCCCTCTGAAACGTCTGCCGGCTTCTTCCTGTTCACAGTTTTTGTTGTAAGAAAAGGTGAATTCACCTGTGAGAGGATCTTTGTGACGTCACTGCTCTCTGAGAAATGTTGAGGGCGTTTAGTGACTCTTGATCCCTCTACATCCACGACGAATTCCAATGTAAAAGAGCTTTGGTAGAAGAACCCAGCTGATGCCACCATCCATATATTTGGGAATTTGAAAATGCCAGCTGGCTGTGGAGACGGACTGGGTTGTCCGGGGTTTGGTGGTTTGATTCTCCAGCTCCTCCTGTCGGCATGTCAGAGTGTTCTTGAGCAAAACACTGAACTCCAACTTGCTCTTGAAGCGATGCGGTCCCCCGGTACATGAACATAAAGCTGTTTTTTTTATTTGGATAAGCACGATATAGATGTGGTCGATTTACCATCTATAATTCGATACATCTGCTGATGTCATTATTTTACATAGAGCAACGTTTTTAGATGACCATTCCTGCAGTTTCTCATTACTTATTGGCCATTATTAATGTGATAAACTGAAAATGATAATAATCAGTCGAGCTTGGCTTTACTGTCTAAATGACTGCAAACTGTGTTTTTAGATATTCTTCTTTGTTTCGTTCTTTTAGTCATTATCGTTGTAATTGAATGATCCTGAGTTTCCTGAAGTCGGGCAGAAATTAATTCTAGTTTATAGTTTTTTTGCAGATTTTTTTATATAAAACAACACTGTAAAATTAATATGTTTCAATTGTGTTGAAACATTAAGGAACAATAAATAACAGTTCATTATTCTTATTATTGTTCTTTTGATGAAGGACAATGGCAGCTGTCCACCACAAAACAGTCAAATGTCGTATAAGATCAACTTTCTCAGTCGACTGTAAAAACCGCCGCGGGAGGCATTTGGTTGCCGTTCGTGGTCAGTGGCTTTCCAGCTGTAATCATGAAGAATACGTTTTGTGGTGTGCATTTCTGTGTTCTTCACCAGGTGAATCTCCAAATGACTTATAAGCTTTCCCTCATTCCAGCCAAAGCGCACAGCAGGCTGCAAGTGGAAGACGTGCTCAGCGGCGCTAACAATGCCGCCGAGCCATTTCTACGAAAAACCTGAAAGCAGAAATGTTCCCCACATGCTGACAAGTGTCTGTTGAAGGAAAATAAACAGCAATAATTCAAAATGTCAAAGTGTCCATTTAAGGGAGCGCCACGCTGTTATGTGCTCAGTTGTTTGGGTCCGGTTCAACGCCGGTAGGAGGTAAATCTAAATAGCAGTTTGGCTTGTTAGACTTTGGAGAAGTTAGATGAGGCGTTAGCGATGCTCCATAGAGCCAAACATGTGCTCATTACAGCAAAGCTAGGACGGACAAACAGCTGGACGCATCTCCCTCTCCCTCTGTTTCTGTGTCTCTCTGACCGACTCTTTTCATCCCCTCCTCTCTCCTCGGTCCTCCCATATGTCTGAAGTGTCACGGTCCACTGACCGCCTCTCCTCTCTCTCCTCTCTCTCCTCTCTCTCCTCTCTCTCCTCTCTCTCCTCTCTCTCTCCTCTCTCTCCTCACTCTCCTCTCTCTCCTCTCTCTCTCCTCTCTCTCCTCTCTCTCCTCTCTCTCCTCTCTCTCCTCTCTCTCCTCACTCTCCTCTCTCTCCTCACTCTCCTCTCTCTCCTCACTCTCCCCTCTCTCCTCACTCTCCTCTCTCTCCTCACTCTCCCCTCTCTCCTCACTCTCCCCTCTCTCCTCACTCTCCCCTCTCTCCTCTCTCCTCTCTCTCCTCTCTCCTCTCTCTCCTCACTCTCCTCTCTCTCCTCTCTCCTCTCTCCTCACTCTCCTCTCTCCTCTCTCCTCTCTCCCCTCTCCTCACTCTCCTCTCCTCTCTCTCCTCACTCTCCTCTCTCCTCTCTCCTCACTCTCCTCTCCTCTCTCCTCTCTCCTCTCTCCTCTCTCCCCTCTCCTCTCTCCTCTCTCCTCTCTCCCCTCTCCTCTCTCCTCTTCTCGCGTTCTCTGGCTTCTTCCTATATGTTGCGAGACATCCAAGTCTAGTCTCATGTGCGGCATTTATGTTTGGTCTGTCTGTTAGTGTGTCGGTCTGTCTTTCATTGTGTGTGTGTGTGTGTGTGTGTGTGTGTGTGTGTGTGTGATCTCTAGTTACCCCGGAGGGTCTGTTGTCTGTAGGCGATCTAAAGAGCGATACTGATCTTGTGTGTCAACCTGCTCCCGTTAAACACACATTAGGACGTCTCTCAAAGCGCTCTCTTATTACGGAGGCATGGGACCGTATGAAAATGTCACAATTACCTCGGTGAAAAAATAACCGATTCACGATATTAAACGATCACGCCACACCAAATGCTGTTCTCAAGTTCAACACTTTTAGGTTTCTTTAACGTTTCTTTAGATATTTATCCGTCACTTTCCCGAAATCCACATGAACCCTCTTCACATCGGCATAAATTAAAAAGAAAATGTGTCACTTTTAGTCTACACATTTTTTATATTTTTTCTGAGACTTCACATAAAGTACATGTTTGTAAATAGTTTTTCATGAGTGAACATACAAGCTTGTTTTGCCGTGAAGCAGCTGAAACACAGCTACGGTTATTATTTGTTTCGTGTAAAATTGAAGCTCAACACCTGTAGATACACTAACTGCAGAGTGCAGATATATGAATACGCCGAGACTGCGTCTCCTCTCTGCTCTGACTGCAGCTCAGACTGCTGTGTGAGGCTGCTGTGAGAGTACCCGCCTGTGAGTGCTTTGGGGCGGCTCACGGCAGCACCCGCTGCTCGTTCACGACAGTAACTGTAGAACGGTACGTGCTTTAACGTCAGAGTCAAAACACCAACAAAGTCTCCAATAATACAAGAAAAAGTCGCTAGATTTAGTGAGAAAGTCGCCATGTTGGCAACACTGGCACCGGCTAAATATGTCCCCAGCGCAACATTGGACGTAACAATAGTTCCTATCACATATAAAACCAAACAAAAATCCATCTTCATAAAAACAAGTTGTACAAATAATAATATATAAACAAGCATATTAAAGCTACTGCTACCGCATTTAACTTACCAGAGCTGCTGTTCACTATTTAAAGACAAAGTCCATCCTTCTTTCTTTGTTGACAAAGAGTTTAATCCCACGGTTAACTCACAAATCCGTTTCTCCTCCTTCAGCCATTGAGTGTTAAAAAACAAAGAATAAAAAATCTACACCAAGCAAAATGCAAAAGATTTCATAATTACTTCCATAATCTTTCAATTTGAATT